>JBBBDQ010002226.1:440000-752500 GCA_037127315.1 Ascarosepion bandense | reverse complement strand
CGTTTCCTTGTTGGGAAACAGTTATTATTACTATAAATATTTCTGATGAAAATTCAGTGATGTAATGCTATTAGGTTGTCCCAAAAATTCGTACACAGTTGAAAAAAACTGAAATTTTATTCGCCAAGTAATCTAAGGTTACCAGAAAACACTTGCAAAAAATTGAAATTTTACTCGCAAAAACAACAAAAATTATTGCTCCAAATAAAGACCGTCATTTTCCAAGACTTTCTGCCATCGATCTGCAAGCTTTCGGATCTGGTCAAAGTACCATTCAGCCGGCTTCGAATCAAAGAATTCTTGACACGCTTCCTCGACTTCATCAAACGAGTCGAATCGGCGGCCCTTCAGAAAGCGTTGTATTGAGCAGAAAAGGCCGTAATCTGATGGAGCACAGTCGGGACTGTAGGCTGGATGTGGCAGAACCTCATCGCCGTCAAGCTCTTCAAACTTGTCTTTGGTCTTCCTGGCGGTGTGTGGCTTGGCATAGTCCTGCTGCATCAAAGCGTGCTTTCGGTTGATCAGAGCCGGGTACTTTTGCTTCAACTTTTCGTAGACCCGCTCAAATTGCTGACAGTAAAGTTCAGCACTGATGGCACGACCATTCGGAACCAACTCAAAATGCACGATTCCTTCAAAGTTCCATTAAACATGACTTTCTTGCCGAATCGATCTTGTTTTGGAACCAACGGTGTCTCTTGGCCTTTCTGAACCCATCGCTTGTCTCAATTGTGCTAGAGCAGTGACTGTCACAGAGGGTATTTACTCGCTGCGACGGCATTTCTCACTGTCAGCTCTCTGCCTTCGGGCGGAGGGCGCTCTCTGCTTCCGAGCAGAGAGCAATAACCCAGTCGTGGTTCCGCCGTAGGGTGGTAAGCACGACTGGGGAAAAATAGACAGGTATTTTTTGGCCGGGCCATATAACCCGGAAATTCCCACTCAAACTGACCATGTGTCACATGTTGCCCTTAGTGGGAGGGACAGCTAAATATAGTGCTGAACCAGATAGACCCATTTCGCAAGTGTTTACGAACTTTTGGGACAACCTAATATTAACTTTTCTAAATTCCTTGTAACACCAAAAATAAAACATGGAAATATAAAAGCAGCTGCAAGTTACCGTTCTGAAATGAACGAGAAAAACTGACGAAAATATTCCAATAAAGTACATATTGTTTTCCTGCTTCCATTCTTTTTATGCTCCACCATGAAAAATTTTGGAAGAAAATTATTTGTATTTTGCGATCTGATGCTGTGTAAACATCAAAACGTAAAGTCAGTTGTCTCGTATACAAATGCTTATCAAAATCCATTTACAAGTATTTTTCTCTTTCACGTTATCTCTCTGAACAATCAATATTTCGTTAGACGTTACACATCGAACAGTGTCTCTGGTCAGTTGACAAATGACAGATTCTAGCCATTTTGTCAGGTGAGGCGTCGACTGATTTTTAGTTGGCAGTTTAGCTGGAAATGTCTCTTCAAAGGGACGTCATAATTTGCCACTTAAGAGTATTGCCATTAAATGTTTGCAAAAACCACATGGCGTCAAGCCAGATAACCAAAGGTGGAATGCCACTGGTTGTTGATGTTGTTCCTCAGAGAAGAGCTTATAATGTGGGAAATGTCTTTGGGAAGGGTTTTAGGAACTGACTTAATTTTTTTGTTTTTTTATGACTTACCAACCCTTTGTGGTTTATTTAAAACCAGAAAATATTTTTATATTGTAAAAATTTTCATTTTTTTTTTTGTTGGGTTGGGAGTGATGATAATGAATTCAGTTAAATGCCATACGTAATACACACTTGGGCTATCATGTCTCGAAAGGGACATGACTAACTGGGTACAAGATTATCCCGCAGTAGATTGTTATTATTTTCTGCGGTAGACTGGTTACCAGCCAAGGCTATAGAACCCAATCTGTATGTTATCTGTTATTTAACCCATAACTAGAGGGAAGTAACCGATTAATACCTTTCCCAAGGGTATTTGTGCGTAAGTTGATGCAAGGAATTCAACTGGAATTCGGACTACTTGCATCCACTTACGCGCAAATAACCTGGATTAATAATACTAATTAACCCATGGATGGAGGGAAAAGATGTGGGTTTATACCTAATTTTAATTTGATAAACAAGAAATTATAATGTGAATATAAAGTCGGGGATAGATTCTATATTACATTCATTATATAAACTGATCCCTCACTTTGTGGCCACAGTAGTTTCTATATTACTGAGAATGTAAATTAATCTAAAAGACATGCCTGTGTAGCTAATTAGTATTTGATTGATTCATTCATCTTCTATTTGATTTTAAATTTGAAAATAGTGTGGGATCAGTTCTATATTTTAATCAGTATATAAACTGATCCCTCACTTTATGGTTTCTGTACATTTCTACTCCAGAGAATGTAAATACATCTAAAAGACATGCCTGTGTAGGTAATCAGTATTTGATTGATTCATTCATCTTCCATTTGATTTTAAATTTGAAAATAGTGTGGGATCAGTTCTATATTTTAATCAGTATATAAACTGATCCCTCACTTTATGGTTTCTGTACATTTCTATTCCAGAGAATGTAAATACATCTAAAAGACATGCCTGTGTAGGTAATCAGTATTTGATTGATTCATTCATCTTCCATTTGATTTTAAATTTGAAAATAGTGTGGGATCAGTTCTATATTTTAATCAATATATAAACTGATCCCTCACTTTATGGTTTCTGTACATTTCTATTCCAGAGAATGTAAATACATCTAAAAGACATGCCTGTGTAGGTAATCAGTATTTGATTGATTTCTCAGGAAATTTTGAAATTTTGTTATCTTTTCTCAACACTGCCCCGCCAACCATTTACACAAGATTCTTCTTTTTCTATGTGCTGTGTCCCTTCTGGTCATAGGCGTTCATGGCTCTCTACTATATACTGTATTTTGTAGCTCTTAATAAATTTTATCTTTTTGTTATCTCTTCTCAGCACTGTTCAGCCAACCATTTACATAAGCTCCATCTTCTATGTGCTGTGTCCCTTCTAGACATGTACGATCATGGCTCTCTACAATTTTCTGTCTTTTGTAGCTCTTAATAAATTTTATCTTTTTGTTATCACTTCTCAACACTGTTCAGCCAACCATTTACATAAGCTCCATCTTCTATGTGCTGTGTCCCTTCTAGACATGTACGATCGTGGCTCTCTACAATTTTCTGTCTTTTGTAGCTCTTAATAAATTTTATCTTTCTGTTATCTCTTCTCAACACTGTTCAGCCAACCATTTACATAAGCTCTATCTTCTATGTGCTGTGTCCCTTCTAGACATGTACGATCATGGCTCTCTACAATTTTCTGTCTTTTGTAGCTCTTAATAAATTTTATCTTTTTGTTATCTCTTCTCAACACTGTTCAGCCAACCATTTACATAAGCTCCATCTTCTATGTGCTGTGTCCCTTCTAGACATGTACGATCATGGCTCTCTACAATTTTCTGTCTTTTGTAGCTCTTAATAAATTTTATCTTTTTGTTATCTCTTCTCAACACTGTTCAGCCAACCATTTACATAAGCTCCATCTTCTATGTGCTGTGTCCCTTCTAGACATGTACGATCGTGGCTCTCTACAATTTTCTGTCTTTTGTAGCTCTTAATAAATTTTATCTTTTTGTTATCTCTTCTCAACACTGTTCAGCCAACCATTTACATAAGCTCTATCTTCTATGTGCTGTGTCCCTTCTAGACATGTACGATCATGGCTCTCTACAATTTTCTGTCTTTTGTAGCTCTTAATAAATTTTATCTTTTTGTTATCTCTTCTCAACACTGTTCAGCCAACCATTTACATAAGCTCTATCTTCTATGTGCTGTGTCCCTTCTAGACATGTACGATCATGGCTCTCTACAATTTTCTGTCTTTTGTAGCTCTTAATAAATTTTATCTTTTTGTTATCTCTTCTCAACACTGTTCAGCCAACCATTTACATAAGCTCCATCTTCTATGTGCTGTGTCCCTTCTAGACATGTACGATCATGGCTCTCTACAATTTTCTGTCTTTTGTAGCTCTTAATAAATTTTATCTTTTTGTTATCTCCTCTCAACACTGTTCAGCCAACCATTTACATAAGCTCCATCTTCTATGTGCTGTGTCCCTTCTGGTCATAGGCGATCATGGCTCTCCACAATTTTTTGTCTTTTGTAGCTCGTAATAACTTTGTCTTTCTTTTATCTCTCCTAAACCCTGTCCCGCCAACCATTTACACAAGATTCTTCTTTTTTTATGTGCCATGTTCATTCTGGACTTAAGCCATCATGGCTCTCTACTATTTTCTGTTCTTCGTAGCTCTAAATAAATTTTGTCTTTTGGTTATCTCTCCTAAGCCTTGTTCTACCACCTATTTAATCAAAACCACTCAGTAAACTCTGCATTATTTTTCCGACTGAGAGTTTTTTTGTATATGTCCTAGAAAATTCACCTGTCTTTTCCTGATGTTAGGTACAAGTTTCTTTTTCATTTTCATCCTCTCCAAAGTGTTGCCGCTGCTTACATATTTGGTTGATGGTATCCTGAGCATCGTTCTGAATAACCACATTTTTGTTGCTTCAAGTCTCTTCTGAAGAGATTGTCAAGCACTCACTGCTATGTAGAAGGATTACTTTACAGTAAAACACTTTTTCTTTTGTTTCTATAAAAACATTTTTTTTCCTGTTTCTTGATACTTTGCTTAGCTTTTGGAAGGACACTGTTGCTATTCCAATGTGCCTTTGAATTTTACTGTGACAGTTTCTGCTCACTGGGAGAAGCATTTCCAGATATATACATTTAAAATTATCTCAATGTGAGTAAAAAAAAACAAACAAAAGCTTTTATAGACGTGTTTACTTTTCAAACTTCAGCATTAGATTCATAAATCTATTATTCCAATTTGTGCATTAATTTCATGATACTATAGTACATAGCAAGTGCAACAGTCTCATGTCCCCTTCCCCAAATTTACGATATGGGATTCCCCCACTCAACAAAATTAATATCTTTGTAAAGTAGTATTCATATAAAATACAAATTCTTTCATACGCTAATAATGTACAATAATGGATCATATGCAATATAAGTGAACGATTCAACTAGAAAAAGTAAAAATAAATACAGTGTAACCAAATGCAAAATAGTGAGATGTCGTAATAGATCATTCCATCTTAAATAAATCAACAATGTTTTGCAGCAGTTTTTAATATCAACGCAAGATTTTTCTGGTTAAAAAGTTTTAACATGTTCAATGTTATGGATAAAAAATAGTGACTTTTATATAATGTTTTTTTTCCAGACCCAGCATGAGCAAAACAAATTCATGGATATGAATAAAAAAAATGACATCAATATCTACAAAAATTATTCTTACTTTAATAGGAGGCGATATTAATATAATAAATTATATATATATATATATATATATATATATATATATATATATATATATATACATATATATATATAATGCATGTTTCATTAAATCATATATATATATATATTAATTAAATAATATATATTTATATTCATTAAATAATACATATATATATATATTAATGCATGTTTCATTAAGTAATATAGACAAGTGTTTTTTACTTATTTTATGTAAATTTTTTTATATTCGTTGATAAGCTTAATAGCATTATCATTAAATGAAGATAGAAAAATAAAATACTGATACAAAATTTTTTAATAATCCAATCTAAGCTTTTGGTTTACATAAGCCATATTAAAAGACATTAAAAATTATATATATATATATATATATATATATAGTTGGGAAAATAAGTATTTCATCCATTGCTGAGTTTGCCAGCTTACAAAAATGGGAGTGGTCTATAATTTTTAGGATAGGCCTTTCTTGAAAGCAGAGTTCAAATTCCAGTTGAATTCATTGCATTCTCTTATGTGCAAATACCCTTGGGAAAGGTATTAATCCGTCTCTTCCTTCCAGTTATGGGTTAAATAACAGGACAGATTGGGTTCTAGAGCCTTGGCTGGCAACCAATCTACCGCAGAAAGCAATGGCAACCTAATCTTCTGCCCAGTCAGTCATGTCTCTTTCGAGACATGATCGCCCAAGCGTGTTTCACATATGGAACTTAACTGACTGAAAGAATGTGTGTTGTGGTCCAGTGGATATCGGTTCGGAACGAGAAGCCAGGGAGCCGAGTTCGAATTCCAGTTGAATCCATTGTATTCACTTACACGCAAATACCCTTGGGAAAGGTATTAATCCATCTGCTTCCTTCCAGTTATGGGTTAAATAGCAGGACAGATCGGGTTCTATAGCCTTGGTCGGCAACCAGTCTACCGCAGAAAGCAATGGCAACCTACTGCGGGATAATCTTCTGCCCAGTCAGTCATGTCTCTTTCAAGACATGATCACCCAAGCGTGTATCACGTATGGTACTTAACTGACTGACTTTCTTGAAAATGAGAGGCAGAATATATAAAAAATTGTATAAATCATATTATATTAATTTTGAGGATAGATCTTTCTTGAAGGTGAGAGGTAGAATATGAAAAAAATTCTAGAAAATCACATTATATTAATTTTTACGATAGGTCTTTCTTGAAAGTGAAAGACAGAATATAAAAAAATCTAGAAAATCAAGTTATATTAATTTTTATGGCTACAATCTCCAGGAGTTTAAATGTAAGGTCAATAGACACCTCCTAACACAATAACTCGCTTCCATTCTTTCAAACACTCTTCCCATCCTCCCAACTATCTATCACCCCCCTTCTGAGATTTCCTATATCTAACCTCTCTTTTTATTTACCTTCCCCTATGTAGCCCCAAGCGCAATAGTGGCAGTGGAATGCCTTGCTTGGGGTGAAATGATTAAAAAAGAAAAAAAAAGAACATTCATGAAAGGGAGAGGCAGAATCTAAAAAAATTCTAGAAAATCACATTATATTAATTTTTGAACATTTATTTGATTTTTATTGAAAATATAAATATTTCACCCCGCTATCAACCAACAATATTTCACCCCGCTATCAACCAACAATATTTCACCCCACTATCAACCAACAATATTTCACCCCGCTACCAACCAACAATATTTCACCCCGCTACCAACCAACAATATTTCACCCCGCTATCAACCAACAATATTTCACCCCGCTACCAACCAACAATATTTCACCCCGCTATCAACCAACAATATTTCACCCCGCTACCAACCAACAATATTTCACCCCGCTACCAACCAACAATATTTCACCCCGCTACCAACCAACAATATTTCACCCCGCTATCAACCAACAATATTTCACACTTCTACCAACCAACAATATTTCACCCCGCTACCAACCAACAATATTTCACCCCGCTACCAACCAACAATATTTCACCCCGCTACCAACCAACAATATTTCACCCCGCTACCAACCAACAATATTTCACCCCGCTACCAACCAACAATATTTCACCCCGCTACCCACCAACAATATTTCACCCCGCTATCAACCAACAATATTTCACCCCGCTATCAACCAACAATATTTCACCCCGCTACCAACCAACAATATTTCACCCCGCTACCAACCAACAATATTTCACCCCGCTACCAACCAACAATATTTCACCCCGCTATCCAACAATATTTCACCCCGCTATCCAACCAACAATATTTCACCCCGCTACCCACCAACAATATTTCACCCCGCTATCAACCAACAATATTTCACCCCGCTATCAACCAACAATATTTCCCCCGCTACCAACCAACAATATTTCACCCCGCTACCAACCAACAATATTTCACCCCGCTACCAACCAACAATATTTCACCCCGCTACCAACCAACAATATTTCACCCCGCTACCAACCAACAATATTTCACCCCGCTACCCACCAACAATATTTCACCCCGCTATCAACCAACAATATTTCACCCCGCTATCAACCAACAATTCACCCCGCTACCAACCAACAATATTTCACCCCGCTACCAACCAACAATATTTCACCCCGCTACCAACCAACAATATTTCACCCCGCTACCAACCAACAATATTTCACCCCGCTACCAACCAACAATATTTCACCCCGCTACCCACCAACAATATTTCACCCCGCTATCAACCAACAATATTTCACCCCGCTATCAACCAACAATATTTCACCCCGCTACCAACCAACAATATTTCACCCCGCTATCAACCAACAATATTTCACCCCGCTACCCACCAACAATATTTCACCCCGCTACCAACCAACAATATTTCACCCCGCTACCAACCAACAATATTTCACCCCACTATCAACCAACAATATTTCACCCCGCTACCAACCAACAATATTTCACCCCGCTATCAACCAACAATATTTCACCCCGCTACCAACCAACAATATTTCACCCCGCTATCAACCAACAATATTTCACCCCGCTATCAACCAACAATATTTCACCCCGCTATCAACCAACAATATTTCACCCCTGCTACCAACCAACAATATTTCACCCCACTATCAACCAACAATATTTCACCCCGCTACCAACCCCACCGACTAGTTATGTGTCTAATAAGCATATAGACTAGTCATATTACTCAATTATTACTCCTAATCAGGTACTCATTACCTGTATGAAAGACGCTAGGCATCAAAATCCTTCTATGAATCAGAATCTAAACTTTCCCCAATGTTCAAGATGAAAGAATTATCTAAGAACACCCAGGACAAATTGTATACCTGCACAAAACAATAAGCTACAAGACAATTGGCAAGCAGGTGAGAAGAAGTCAACTGTTAGTGCGATAATAAGAAAAGGGAAGAAACACCTGTTGACTACCAATCTTTCTTGGTCTGGAGCCCCACACAAGATCTACTGGGAAGTGAACCAGATGATGAGAACGGTGAGGGAACAATCCAGAACAAGAGCTTATTGATGACCTCAAGGCAGCTGGGATCAAAGTCACTAAGATGACCATTAGTAACACACTACATTGTAGTGGACCGAAATCATATAGTGACTGCAAGGTCCCCCTACTGAAGAAAGAACTGGCCAGTTTGAAGTTTGCAAATGAGTACCTGAATAATTCAGAAAAAGGTTGGTCAGAAGTGATCAGATGAGACTAAAATTGAGCTTTTTGGCATCACCATGAAAGTATTTGTAGAAGAGACACAGGGAAACCACATTGCAGGATATATATATATATATATATATATATATATGTGTGTGTGTGTGTGTGTGTGTGTGTGTGTGTGTGTGTGTGTGTGTGAATGTAGGTAGAAAAAAGCAAATGTTGATATGATGGTAAAGGTCACAAACACTGCTGGTATATATATATATATTTGTGTGTGTGTGTGTGTGTGTGTGTGTTTTGGTAGAAAAAAGCAAATGTTGATATGATGGCAAGAGTCACAAAACACTGCTGCTGATTTCCAATCAGGCTCCTCTATGGTAGGAATCTTCGAGTTTAGTATGCACAAGTCTTGCTATAGTAAATTAATGTTTTGTTTGTTTATGTCTACAGTGATGAGGAATACTGAAGTTTTTGCCAAATCATCCAAAGTTACAAACCTTCAGTTTATTGTGAGTCTGCCATATTTATATATAAAATGGAAGGCACTATTACTGCCAACTTGTTTTGAATATACAAACTAAGAATTCAAGGGAAATTTCTAAATGTACCTCATTATTAAACACCTCACCTGACTTATTAAACAAAGAACAGTATTAAATTTACCTGAGGGGGACTGCCAAAATAAACACCAAACCATCAAACATTGCTGTTTATATCTACATGACCAAATGAGAAATAGAGAAAAATACAGAATTTTCAATTTAAACAAGTTTAGGTTGGTTTGGCATGTTTTAAACCATATCCACCAATTCCAGGTTATTTAAAGCTAAATTATGATCATTCTATAAATAAAAATAAAAAGGTAGATTGATTTGGTGTGCCCAAGATTCAAAAACGATTGACTGAAGTTTGGAGTACCTAAGTGTCAAAAAGATAAGCACTGGTTTGTTTTGTTCGAGAGTCAAAAAGGTAGGCACAGATTTAATTTGCTCAAGATTCAAAAAGATTTATAGAAGTTTGGTGTGCCTAAGAGTCAAAAAGATAGGCACAGATTTGTTTTGCTCAAGAGTGAAAAAGGTAGGCATATCTTTGGTTTGCCCAAGATTCAAAAAGATTTAGAGAAGTTTGGTGTGCCTAAGAGTCAAAAAGCTAGGCACAGATTTGTTTTGCTCAAGAGTGAAAAAGGTAGGCATATCTTTGGTCTGCCCAAGATTCAAAAAGATTTAGAGAAGTTTGGTGTGCCTAAGAGTCAAAAAGCTAGGCACAGATTTGTTTTGCTCAAGAGTGAAAAAGGTAGGCATATCTTTGGTTTGCCCAAGATTCAAAAAGATTTAGAGAAGTTTGGTGTGCCTAAGAGTCAAAAAGATAGGCATAGATTTGTTTTGCTCAAGAGTCAAAAAGGTAGGCATATCTTTGGTTTGCTCAAGATTCAAAAAGATTAGAGAAGTTTGGTGTTCCTAAGAGTCAAAAAGATAGGCACAGATTTGTTTTGCTCAAGAGTGAAAAAGGTAGGCATATCTTTGGTTTGCTCAAGATTCAAAAAGATTTATAGAAGTTTGGTGTTCCTAAGAGTCAAAAAGATAGGCACAGATTTGTTTTGCTCAAGAGTGAAAAAGGTAGGCATATCTTTGGTTTGCCCAAGATTCAAAAAGATTAGAGAAGTTTGGTGTGCCTAAGAGTCAAAAAGATAGGCACAGATTTGTTTTGCTCAAGAGTGAAAAAGGTAGGCATATCTTTGGTTTGCCCAAGATTCAAAAAGATTAGAGAAGTTTGGTGTTCCTAAGAGTCAAAAAGATAGGCACAGATTTGTTTTGCTCAAGAGTGAAAAAGGTAGGCATATCTTTGGTTTGCCCAAGATTCAAAAAGATTTAGAGAAGTTTGGTTTTCCTAAGAGTCAAAAAGATAGGCACAGATTTGTTTTGCTCAAGAGTCAAAAAGGTAGGCATATCTTTGGTTTGCTCAAGATTCAAAAAGATTAGAGAAGTTTGGTGTTCCTAAGAGTCAAAAAGATAGGCACAGATTTGTTTTGCTCAAGAGTCAAAAAGGTAGGCATATCTTTGGTTTGCCCAAGATTCAAAAAGATTAGAGAAGTTTGGTGTTCCTAAGAGTCAAAATGATAGGCACAGATTTGTTTTGCTCAAGAGTCAAAAAGGTAGGCATATCTTTGGTTTGCTCAAGATTCAAAAAGATTAGAGAAGTTTGGTGTTCCTAAGAGTCAAAAAGATAGGCACAGATTTGTTTTGCTCAAGAGTGAAAAAGGTAGGCATATCTTTGGTTTGCCCAAGATTCAAAAAGATTAGAGAAGTTTGGTGTTCCTAAGAGTCAAAAAGATAGGCACAGATTTGTTTTGCTCAAGAGTCAAAAAGGTAGGCATATCTTTGGTTTGCCCAAGATTCAAAAAGATTAGAGAAGTTTGGTGTTCCTAAGAGTCAAAAAGATAGGCACAGATTTGTTTTGCTCAAGAGTGAAAAAGGTAGGCATATCTTTGGTTTGCCCAAGATTCAAAAAGATTAGAGAAGTTTGGTGTTCCTAAGAGTCAAAAAGATAGGCACAGATTTGTTTTGCTCAAGAGTGAAAAAGGTAGGCATATCTTTGGTTTGCCCAAGATTCAAAAAGATTAGAGAAGTTTGGTGTTCCTAAGAGTCAAAAAGATAGGCACAGATTTGTTTTGCTCAAGAGTGAAAAAGGTAGGCATATCTTTGGTTTGCCCAAGATTCAAAAAGATTAGAGAAGTTTGGTGTTCCTAAGAGTCAAAAAGATAGGCACAGATTTGTTTTGCTCAAGAGTGAAAAAGGTAGGCATATCTTTGGTTTGCCCAAGATTCAAAAAGATTTAGAAGTTTGGTGTGCCTAAGAGTCAAAAAGATAGGCACATATTTGTTTTGCTCAAGAGTCAAAAAGGTAGGCATATCTTTGGTTTGCCCAAGATTCAAAAAGATTAGAGAAGTTTGGTTTTCCTAAGAGTCAAAAAGATAGGCACAGATTTGTTTTGCTCAAGAGTGAAAAAGGTAGGCATATCTTTGGTCTGCCCAAGATTCAAAAAGATTTAGAGAAGTTTGGTGAAAAAGTGAAAAAAGGTAAGCACATTTTTGGTGTGCCTAAGAGTAAAAAACATAGGCACATTTTTTTTACCTGAGTGTCAAAAATGTAGGTATCTGTTTGGTGTGCCCAAGAGTCAAAAAGGTAATCACATGTTTGGTTTACCTGAAAGTTAGTAATGTAAGCTCAGCATTTTTTTTCACAATAATTTTCACTCTTTACAAGGTTCAATAGCCACTCAAGGTAGAGTATTTCATAGTAACAGGTATGAGGTACAGCTCATGAAGATATGTGTGGAAAAGAATTTGAATCAATTAAGAATGTCATGATCAGAGAAGCGTCTTTGGTTCACCTTAGAGTCAAAAAGTTAGGCACAGGTTTGGTTTGACCAATACTCAAAAGGTTTTCAATTAATAAATTTGAAATATCATTCTATAAATGAAGCCTAGAGAAATCCGAAACATACAAACCAAAATTTTATGATGGAAACAACTATAATATGAACGAGAACAAATTTGGTAAATATTTTTATAATTCGGCAGATGTCTGCATTTAGGTCCATACTGACTGAATCGTTTTTCTTCAGAATCTGGGATTCTTGGAGTGACAATTTTTTTTCTTTTTGCTCGCATTACATGGAAAGAAATTTGCTAATTGTAATTATCACAAAAGACCATTGGAATTCTTAAATCATTCAGCAGACCTCTTTGGGTCTTCATGCAGATATTCTGTTTTGAAGAATGAACTATTGGTGAAATTCATTCCCAGTTTAAGAGCTAACAATACGAAGTCTCATTTGAGAGTAGCTGGAGCTCAGAGTTTGAACAATATGGCTGCAAGTAAACGGTTAATGGGGTTGCGAAAACAATGTTGGGAAAAAAAAAGGAAATAAAACAGGCTTTGATATTTTTATTAAAAAGCAAACAAGCATAATGTTATTGGCTTTAGTGTCAGACGCACAAGTAAAAACAGTAAAGAAAAAAGAATATGACAAAGCTAAAAATCTATTTTTGGTGTCAAAGCTGAAAAGACATTTTTAAAAAAAAAATAAAGAAATAAAGGCAAAGATGACATGTGCTCACACTACACACATGTCAGATCAATCCAGGGGTCATTGCAAATATTTCTTTTAGTTATTTTTTTTTTCAGGCTTTTTTTTTCTCACATTTTGGGCTGAACATTCAAAGAAGCTTCTTGGCTGTATAGTCATTTATTCTAGAAACTAAATAAGACAGAAAGAAATTATAACGCAATATACGAACAGGAGATTCGCAAATCAGACACTAGAGAAATGAGAACTAAAATAATAAAATCAAGGAGAATTAGGTGCATTGACAGGATAAGAGACACAGTAATGGGCAAAGAGACAAGACAGAGCATCCTCCACCAATAATAATGGAGGTGGAGGCTATTGCATAAAAAGGCCAAAAAAACTAAATTTGATGAAGAGGAGATTTTCGTTGGCATTAAATAAAAAAATAAATTCTAGCCATGAAACGTAGTTTGAATAGAAAAAATAAAAGATGCGATGGAGAAAGAGTAGAAGAAATAAAGATGGAATGGGAAGTGGGGAGAAATAAAAGAGGTGACGGAGATGGAAAGGGAGAAGAAAAAGACACAACAGCAAAGGAAAGGGGAGAAACAAAGTTACTACAGAGATGAAGGGGAGAGAAAAAAGGAAAGGGAGGAGGAAAAAACACAATGGAGAAAGAAAAGTGGAGAAAAAAACACTATAGAAATGAAAAGAAGAAAAAAGGGAATGGAGAAGGAAGGGAGAAGAAAAAGACTCAACGGTGAAAGAAAGGGGAGAAGAAAAAGACATGAGAGAGAAGAAAAAGAAAATGACACAAGGGAAAAAATGAGGGAGAAAAAAGACACTATAGAAATGAAAAGGAGAAGAAAAAAGGGAATGGACAAAGAACGGGAGAAAAAAAAATTATTCGACGGTGAAAGAAAGGGGAGAAGAAAAAGACATGAGAGAGAAGAAAAGGAAGAAGAAAAAGAGACAAAGGCAAAAAAAGGGGAGAAAAAAGACACCATAAAAATGAAGAAGTAAAAGTGACAATGGAGAAGAAAGGAGAGAAGGAAAAGACACAACAGTGAAAGAAAGAGAAGAAAAAGACATGAGAGAGAAGAAAAGGAAGAAGAAAAAGACACAAAAGCAAAAAAAAGGGGGAGAAAAAAGAGACACCATAAAAATGAAGGGGAGAAGAAAAAGTGACAATGAAGAAGGAAGGGGAGAAGGAAAAGACACAACAGTGAAAGAAAGAGAAGAAAAAGACATGAAAGAAAAGAAAAGGAAGAAGAAAAAACACAAGGGAAAAAAAGGGGGAGAAAAAAGACACCATAAAAATGAAGGGGAAAAGAAAAAGTGACAATGGAGAATGAAGGGGAGAAGAAAAAGACATGAGAGAAAGGAAATGAAGACGAAAAAGACACAAGGGCGAAGAAAAGGGTAGAAGAAAGACACTATAGAAAAGAAGAGGAGAAAAAGTGGTAATGGAGAAGGAAGGGGAGAAGAAAAAAACATGATGTCAAAGGAAAGAATGAAGAAAAAACATAACAGAGAAGGTAGGGGAGACGAAAAAGAGGTGAGGGAGAAGGAAGAGGAGAAGAAAAACATCTGACTGGGAAAGGAAGGTAGATAAAAAATATGGAATACAGAAAGGAGAAAAAAAAAGAAAATGGAGTAAATGAAGGAGAAATTATGTATAAAAATGAAGGAGAAAATGAAGGAAAAAATGAAGAAGAAATTATATATGAAAATGAAAGTGAAAATGAAAAAGAAATTATATTCAAAAATGAAGGAGAAAATGAAGGAGAAATTTTATATGATAATGAAGAAGTAAATGAAGGAGAAATTATGTATGAAAATGAAGGAGCAAATGAAGGAGAAATTATATATAAAAAATTAAGGAGTAAATGAAAGAGAAATTATATATGAAAATGAAGGAATGAATGAAGGAGAAATTATATATGAAAATTAATGAGAGAGTATATATAAAAATGAAGGAGAAAATTAAGGAGAAATTATATATGAAAATGAAGGAGAAAATGAAGAAGAAATTATATATGAAAATGAAGGAGAAAATGAAGGAGAAATTATTTATGAAAATGAAGGAGAAAATGAAGGAGAAATTATTTATGAAAATGAAGGAGAAAATGCTGATGAGTGAACTGATAAATAGTGGAAACAGGAGAAATGGTGGGGAATATCAGGCCAAAATGAATGGAAGAGGAGAACGGCTTGAGATGAGGGAGAAGGAAAATAAAAAGTATGCAAAAGAGGAGGCGGGGATAGAACATGAAAACAGGAAAAGGGGGAAGTAGGAGGAAGTAGAGGGAGACTTGGTAAAGGGTGAGAGAATGGAAATATTGAATAAAAGAGGAGGATGAGAGATATTTAGTGGGGGTGCTGCAAAGGAAATATTGAAAATTATGGAAATGGGAGGAGAGAGTTAGTGGGAGTGAAATAACATCTAGATGAAGGGAGAGAACATTAGATTTAGTAAAAGGAGGAGAGAGAGATATGAAGAAACATGAAGTGTTGAAAATGAGGTGGTGGAGATATAATGTTAATACAGGAAAGAAAAATAGGTGGAGGAGGAGAGAATTGGTAAAAGTGAAAAAAAGAAAACTAGTAAAAAGAGGAGGGGGAGGAGAGAAAACATGAATACTGAAAGGAGGGGGAGGAGGAAGAGGAGAGAAATTGGTGGATGTGAAAAAAACAGGTAAAAGGAGGAGGATTGGAAAGAATAGGTGAAGGTGAAAGAAGAAGACTGCTAAAGAGGAGAAAAATGAATGTTGGAAGGAGGAATTCAAAAGAATTGATGAGGTTGAAAGAAGATGGAAATTGGTGAAATAAGGAGGAAGAGAGAGAACATGAATACTAAAAAGAGGAAGAGGAGAGAAATAGGTGCAGGTAAAAGAAGGAGAAGGAGGAGGAGAGAAAATTGATGAGGATAAAGGAAGATGAAAATAGGTGAAAGACAGAGGAGGAGAGAAAACATGAATACTAAAATGAGGAAGAGGAGAGAAATAGTTGGAGATAAAAGAAGATGAGTAAAAGAAGGAGGAGGAGAGAAAATATGAATACTGAAGGAGGAAGAGAAAAGAAATAGGTGGAGGTGAAACAAGACAGGGAGAAGGAGGAGAAGGAAAGAATACTGAAAGGAGGGAGAAGAGAGAAATAGGTGGAGGTGAAACAAGATGGGGAGAAGGATGAGGAGGAGAGAAAACATGAAAACTGAAAGGAGGTAGAGGAGAGAAATAGGTGGAGGTGAAACAATACAGGGAAAAGGAGGAGGAAAAAGAAAACATGAATAATGAAAGGAGGTAGAGGAAAGAAATAGGTGGAGGTGAAACAATATGGGAAGAAGGAGGAGGAAAAAAGAAAACATGAAGAATGAAAGGAGGGAGAGGAGAGAAATAGGCGGAGGTGAAACAAGATGGGGAGAAGGAAGAGAAAACATGAATATTGAAAGGCAAAGGAGAAGAAGATGGTGGAAGGTATATATCAAGAAAGAAGAAGTTAATAAACAGTGCAATGATAAGATGGGAAAGTTAGAAATGGAGAAGCTGGAAAAATTATTGAAAAGGGAAGAGAAAGGAGAAAGATTTGCAATGTGGTATAATGGGTAAATGGCTCAGAATAAGAAATTGGAGAGTCGTGTTCAAATTCCAGTCAAGTTCATTACAATCACTTATGTGCAAATAACCTTGAGAAAAGTAGAAATCATTCTATACTCTCCCAAGCTATGGGTTGAATAGTCCTATGGTCTTGATTGGCAACCAGTTTATCAAATATATTATTATATAGCAACTGACTATGAGAAAATTTTCTGCCTAGAAACTCATGAATGAAAAGTAACATGATCACCCATATATAGCACTAAAACTGACTCAGAGGAAGAGAAAGTGAAGTAGTAGTGGTAGTAGTAGTAGGACAATATAATAATAATTATCATTATTATTATTATGATGATGATAATGATGATGATGATGATGATAAGAAGAAGAAAAAATCAAGAAAAAAAGGCAGTGAAAGAAAAAAGTAAAATATTAGTGGCATAAATTACAAATGAATGAAGAAAAGAAAAATTAAAAATGAATGAAGAAAAGAAAAATTAAAAAATGAAAGAAAAGAAGAAAAGAAGAAAAATTTAAAAATGAAGGAAAGAAAGAAAAATTAAAAACAAAGAAAGAAAAGAAAAATTAAAAATGAAAGGAAAGAAAAAATTTAAAAATGAAGAAAGAAAAGAAAAATTAAAAAAGATTGAAGAAAAGAAAAAATTTAAAAATGAAGGAAAGAAAGAAAAATTAAAAACAAAGAAAGAAAAGAAAAATTAAAAATGAAAGAAAAGAAAAAATTTAAAAATGAAGGAAGAAAAGAAAAATTAAAAATGAAGGAAGAAAAGAAAAATTAACAATGAATGAGAAAAGAAAAAATTAAAAATTGAAAGAACAAAAGAAAAATTAAAAATTGAAAAAAGAAAAAAATTAAAAATGAAAAAAGAAAGAAAAATTAAAAATGAAGGAAAAAAGAAAAAATCTTAGATGAAAGAAAAAAAAGAAAAATTAAAAATGAAAGAAGAAAAGATAAAATTAAAAATGAAGAAAGAGAAGAAAAAGAGTGGCAGAAAAGAAGGAGGAAAACAAATAAGTGTGAATAAAAGATCGGATATAAAAAGAAAAAATAGAGGAAGACAAAGAAGAAAAAGTTCAAGAATTAAAAAAAGATGATAGTAACTAAACTGCAGGCTGAATTAAATACATTGCATTTGTGCAAAAAGTGAGATCAAGTAAAGATACCATTTTTTATGCTAAATTTCAAGATGGGCAGTCATTTTGCTTCTGCTATAAAATCTTCTTGTCTCCACCCGCCATTGAAGGACTTGTACCAAAATAAAATAGAATTAGAAAGATAAATACGGGGATGATAACATAAGACCAAGAATGAATAAAAGAAGAAGAAATGAATGAAGTACAGGCATGGAAAAATAAAAATAAATGAAATACAAACATGAAAAGCTAATGGAATACAGATATGAAAGAATGAAAAATGAATGAAATACAAATTCAAAAGAATGAAAAACGTTAAGGAAACAAGTGTGAAGCAATGAAAAATGAATGAAGTACAGATATGAAAGAATGAGAAATGAAAGGAATACAGATACAAAAGAATGAAAAATGAATGGAATACAGATACGAAAGAATGAAAAATTAATGAAGTAAGAATGAAAAATGAATGAAGTACAAACATGAAAGAATGAAAAGTGAATGAAATACAAATATGAAAGAATTAAAAATTAAAGAAATACAGATACAAAAGAATGAAAAATGAATGGGATACAGATATGAAAGAATGAAAAATGAATGAAGTAAGAATGAAAAATGAATGAAGTATAAACATGAAAGAATGAAAAGTGAATGAAATATAAATATGAAAGAATGAAAAATGAAAGAAATACAGATACAAAAGAATGAAAAATTAATGAAGTAAGAATGAAAGATTAATGAAATACAAATATGAAAGAATGAAAAGTGAATGAAATACAAATATGAAAGAATGAAAAATGAATCGAATACAGATACAAAAAAATGAAAAATGAATGAAGTACAGATAAGAAAAAATGAAAAATAAATTAAATATAAAAAGAAGTGAATTAAATGCAAACATGGATGAAGATTGTTTGAAATAGTGACATGAAGAAATGAATAAAACAGAGACATAAAAGGCAAATGAAGTTAAGATATGATTGAATGAAAACTGAATGAAAAAGAAACATGAAATTCAAAGGAAACAATGATACAAAAGAAAATATTAATAGAGATGTGAGAAGCAAATGAAATACATGAATCAATAAACAAAACAGAAACATTAAAGAAAAGAAATACAGACTTGTATGAATGAAAAGTGAATGAAATACAGACTTGAAATATGAATGAAATATTCATATGAAGTAATGAAGTAAACTGAAATATGAAAAGCAAATGAAACACAGACATGAATGAATGAAATATAAACTTGAAAATTGGTTGATATAGAAATTTAAAAAGTGAATGAAATATTGATATGGAAAGCAAAAGATATACAGACATATATGAATGAGGACGAAGGAAATCTATAAATGAAGAAATGAATGAAACAAAGTCATGATGATTGTTGGTCGGTTGTTTTGTTTTATGGCATATCAACCTCAGCAGGTCATTCATTGCCAACTAAATTTTATTTATTTATTTCTGGTAATACCTTTTTCTTTCTACAATTTATTGTTTTTTTATATAAGTTTTGTGTCTAGTAATACTTTTTCTTTTCGAGTATAAAGATTCATTGGGATTTGTTTTTAAGGGCAGGGTCCCCAAGTCCTACTCTGTTATTTAACCCATAACTGGAGGGAAGGGGTGGATTAATACCTTTCCCAAGGGTACCAGTGCTTAAGTGAATGCAGGTTATTCAGCTGGAATTCGAACTCGGCTCACGGATTTCTCTTTCTGAAAGGAGATATCCACTGCACCACAATGCACATCTGTCACTAAATGCTTACAGCACCTGGTATTCCCAAGTAGTCACCCATCTAAATACTGACCAGGCTCAACATTGCTTAACTTTGGTGATCAAGTGAGAACCGGTGTATGCAACGTGATATGGCCGTAAGCCAAGTCATGATGAAATTATGAAATAGAAAGTTTTTTTCAAAAATGGAGAAAAGAAGTTTGTGAAAAAAAAAAGAAAAAGAGAAATATTAACGCAACAAAAAGTAAATGACAGCAAATATCATTGAGGAAATGATTTGCTCACTGACAGATCATAAACGACTCTGACTGACAGAAACAGTGAAAATTGCAGTGGAAACTTTAAAAAAATTTTAAAAATAAGAAGTCCTCCCCATAAAAAAACAAAAAAAAGAAAATTTTTTTTTGTAAATGAGAATGATGGCCATGTTTGCAAATAATTGATGGAGAATGCATTTGAACAAAGACCAAGACATGTTTAGACGAGGATCAAAAGAGCGCAATTGACTTTGACAATTGATGTGCACAGGTAGGGATGTCAGCAAGTCAGAGTTTAAAAGGAATAATTTGGGGAGTTTCAGTTTTCAACTTGAAATCAAAATGACACTGGCTCTTAAGTCCATTTGATTAAAGAAATTCTGACCTAACATCCAAGCAGAATGACTGAGTTTTTAAAACAAAGTCTTGAGTTAAAGAGGATTTGCATAAAAGCTTTTATCATAGAGAAACGATTATCCATGTAGGCTTCTTATATTATTAGGAATTTGTCCCTTATACAGTATTAGCAATTAATTTACTTTTATTTACTATAACATTTTATTGCTCAAGTCAAGAAGGATTTTAATAACAAATTTCCGGACTATTGATTAATTGTTTTGTCATAATTAACATTGTAAGTAACTGTAGTGTCTTTATTGCCACCATATATATATACATATTTCTAATCTAATCTAAACTTATTTATAAATGGAACTTTGTCTGTGTGTGTATCTGTGTGTGTATCCGTTACCTATAGACTCCGAAATGGCTGAACTGATTTTCTTGAAAATGTACTCAGTTGTACTATAAGCATCTGCGAGTGTTCTTAGCTAGGTTTTGTGTCGAGGTACCCCTGATGAATATTGAAAATCGATAATCAAAAAAATCGGGT
The DNA here is from genome assembly GCA_037127315.1 of Ascarosepion bandense. Taxonomy (NCBI): domain Eukaryota; kingdom Metazoa; phylum Mollusca; class Cephalopoda; order Sepiida; family Sepiidae; genus Ascarosepion; species Ascarosepion bandense. The sequence continues at coordinate 731,734 of JBBBDQ010002226.1, read as the reverse complement.
TATAGAAGGAGTGGTCTGATTTTAATCAAATTTGATACACTCATAGACAAAGAAACGAAACGATATTCAGAAGTTTCAAGGTTGCAGTTCTTACAATAGTGCAGCAAATCGATAATATATATATAAAAGTTTTCATTACACCCGAGCAATGCTGGGCTATGCTACTAGTATATATATAGTCATCTGCAGACAGATCTGTTTTGTAGTATCACAGCTCATCAGTAAGGTTTGACTCCAATTACTTTTAACCCAGGATTGAAACCTGACGGAATTGGCGTCAGTCAGCAATTCTACCTCTGAGCTATGGACGCTCAGTAGAAGATGGCATATATATATATATATATATATATATATATATATATATATATATATATATATAAACAGTATTGTGAAAAGGTATTAGGACAAGAACTATTTTATCTTTTATGAGGTATCAAAATAAAGTTTAAAATCACCCCTGTCCTAAAATTATTAGGACAGGGGTGATTTTCCTAAAAATCATATCAAAATTCAAATACAGGGTGAAAAGCCAAGTAAATTGCTAATAAATATTGATTATTTAAAACTAGGTGTCAAAGAAATGTATTAAAAAGAAGTTATATTTAATTTTTCCTATTTTCTATTAGACAAGTTATTTTGAAACTACTCTATTGAACATCGATGGGATATTTTGGATAAAAAAATTGATAAATCTAATGTTACTTCGCAAGACACACTTTGGGAACAAATACAAGCTGCTTGGCAGGAGATACCATTATATACACTGAAGAAGCTTGTGATGTCAATGCCTGAGAAAATGATGGCTGTGATCAAAGCAAAAGGCTTTTTTACTAAATATTAAATTTATTTCGTAACAAGTATTTTTTTTCTTGTTAAAGCATTTGTTGAGTAAATCAAATAAAATTACTTTAATCAAATTGTTTATTTTCTGTCAATATCTCTCATAAAAGATAAATTAGTTCTTGTCCTAATACTTTTGCCCAGTACTCTCTATATATATGTATATGAAATTATTTGTTTGAACATTAGTTTTGATCAATATTCAAGTATTTAAGTAGATATTCTGTTTATAATCAAAGAGTATATATATTTATTTTGACTGGCCTGATTAAAAATAGTATGAAATACATCATTTTTTTTAAAACATTAGGGTTGCCTAATAATTATGGCTGAGAGTGTGTATATATATATATATATATATATATATATATATATATATATATAGTGTTGTGTTGGTTGCTTTTTCAGTGTTTTCACTGATAAAATGTGTTTTGGCAATTAGGCTTTTTATCATAAAGTGTTCAGTATAGGGGTAGAGATAGATCATTGATAGGTTTAATTCAAAGAATTTATCACTTTAACTGAGCAGGTTCATGCTGGCTTCAAAGATTCGTGGGGACACTGTCATGTTAATCATCAGGGCTGAGGATTTAGGGACAAAAACTTAAGCCTGATGAGTGACGACATCATAACAAAAATTTTAAAAGTGTTTTTGCTTGATCCCAAATGTATTGATTTGACCATTTAATTCATGTACTTTTGCTTTGTAAATGACTTTTTTGTATTACGAAAGTCCTTGAAGTGGGCATTTACTTTTGTCCCTGCAGTTACAATCTTTATGAATTATTTTGTTTTGCTATTTAATAAAGAAACAAAACGCCAGAAACTTAAATTTAAATGGTCAAAATAAAACATATTTGGGAACAACCAAAGACACTTTAAGACCAGATGGTTCAATCAGAGGTTTACATTTGAAACAGAAAACATAAAAAATTGTACATAATTGGCTAGCCATGTGTGGAAATTGAAATTAAAATATGAAAAAGACCCAGACATAACGTGGAGTATCGTTAAAAAAGGCAAGCCTTACAATGGTGGTAAAATATGTAGACTGTGCCAGGAAGAAAAGTTAGCCATTATGTTATTCCCAAACAAAAATGAATTACCGAATGAAAGAACAGAACTATGACTAAGTGTAACCATACCATTAAATACCTATTAAGTTCATACAACCATGGATGAAAACTTTGTAATTTCTTCTAATTTTAAAAATTGTGTGTTCAAAAATTCCTTATTACGTTAGCATTAAAAAAAATCACCATTATGTGAGCATTCGTAAAAAAAGGTAAACTCAGTTATTGCAAATTGCCTAAAGACACCACATGGGAGAAACCTAGGTCATGTCATAGGAGAAACCTAGGTCATGTCATAAATGATTTACAAATGAAGAATATATATATATATATATATATATATATATATATATACACTCACTACTGGCCATAATTATTACTCCCAACTGTTTTTTAAAAGAAATGATGTATTTCATGCTATTTTTAGTATTCATTGCCAAATGAAAATAAAATGCTTCTTTTGTTATTATTACTTTGCAAAATTTTACAAGGCAAGGAAACAAAGATGAACTCATCCGAATCACCGTAAATTTTCTTCATTCTTTCTTTGATGAAAATGCAATATAGGTAAATATTAAATATTTATAAATTCATTTGATGCACATGTTATTGTGCAATATTAACCAAAGAACCATTCTATTTTCATTTACAATTATTCATTTGGCGATAAATACAAAAAATAGTATGAATCAAATGGAACCACTATATTGAATCCATAGCAAAATCTACTGCTAAGAAGGTTGGGTCACTATGTCGATCCAGGATGTTTTTTCCATCTGAATCCATCCTGCATATATACAAGTCAACCATCCGTCCATGCATGGAGTACTGCTGCCATTTATGGTCAGGTGCCCCTGCCGTTCTCCTCAGTGTTCTTGACAGGCTCCAAAGGAGAGTCTACAATGTGATAGGTACTGATCTGGCGGCTCAACTGCAGCCACTTCCCCATCGTCGAAATGTGGCCTCCCTTTGTCTGTTCTATAAATACTTTCATGGCTTCTGCTCAGAAGAACTTAAGTCACTGATGCCTCCTCAACAGGTGTTTACTCGTGCAACCAGACTGGCAACTGAGTCCCACCCATTCACAGTCAGGTTAGCCAAATGCAGACGACAATTCTACTCCTGCAGCTTCTTCCCTCGCATTTCCCGCCTGTGGAACTCGCTCCCGTATTCTTGCTTTCCTGACGGCTACAACCTCCAGAAATTTAAATGCAAAGTCAATACTCATCTACTAACCACTGGACTCTAGCTCTCTCCCCACCCCTGTATAACCTTCCCTTTCTCTTCACCTATGTATCTGTCATCGCACCTGCTTTCTATTGTTCCTTTCTAACTAGTTTGTACTCCTCACTCTTTTCTAATTAATCTTTTTACATTTATGTAGCCCCCTGCACATCAGTGGCGTTTCTGTCTTGCTTGGGGTGAAATGATTAAAAAAAAAAAAAAAAAAAAAAAGAAATACACTCCTGATCCAAAATTTTAAGACCGCTTAAAATTCATTAAAAAGAAATATTTTTTTTTATGGATAGATTTTAAACTCCTACCACTTAAGGTTACCAATACTACAATCTAAAAGGTTATGGAAACAAAAAAGTATATTCTAAACATATTATTTAGAAATTTACATTTTTATAAAATGAGGCGATTTACACATGATCAAAATTATAAGACCAGAGACAAAAATTCTACGAAATTGTACAAAAAGTGTATGAAAACATTCAACAACTAAATTTAATAATGAGTTCTACCTCCAATGCTTTTGATGACTTCAAAAATTCTGTCGGGCATGCTAGAAATAAGCGTTTCCATTAAGGTGCGGTGGATGTTGCTCCAGCTTCTGAAGATGGCTTCACGAAGTTCATTTTTTGTTGAATATTGTTTGCCATTTCGATAAACATTTGTCATCCCTCTTCAAACATTTTCAATTGGGTTCAAGTCTGGTGAGCATGCAGGATGTCCCAAGAGATAAATCTCATTTTCTTGTAGAAAGGTCAAGATCCGTCTTGCAGCATGGATTGCAGCATTATTCTGTTGGAATAACCATCCATCCACACACAAACGATGGCCCTCCATCATCAATGATGCTTTTTGTAGCATGCTAATATAACCAGCCGCTGTTTGACAACTCTGCACCACCTGGAGCTCCATCGTCCCTCTGTAAGAAAAGGCACCCTATAGCATTAGGGACTCTCTACCCCTATGACGTGTGGAGAAAATTTCAGGAGGCATGTTTTTGTTATGCCAATATCGTTGGAAACCATCGGGACCATCTAGATTGAATTTTTTCTCATCATAAAACAGGACTTTCTTCCACTTCTCAATGTCCCATGTTTGGTATTCACAACCAAACTTTAAGTAGTCCACCTTGTGACGTGGAAGCAGCTGAGGAATTTGTTTACGCCTTTTATTTAACATGCCTTTTTGTCATAAGTGTCATCTGATGATTACGGGACTGCAATCAGCATCTGTGACTGCCTTAATTTAACTAGAAGAAAGTCCCACCTCTTTCATAACAACCCGTCTTATTCTCTTACTCAATGCAGGAGAAATTTTGGGGGCCCTACCAGAGGATTTTGCTTTTCCATAATTCTCACTGTTCTTTAGAAAGTTGCAAATCACAGTTTTACTGCGATTTACCTTAGCTGCGATTGCCTGCTGTAACAAACCTTGCTTATGGAATTCTAGAATTCGAGAACGCTCAACTTTGGTAAGTTTGCTTGCTTTAGGCATGGTAACACCTTTATGCAGTGATTGCTAATCTCTAACTGAATTAAAAACATTGGAATTACCATAGATCTAACAATTTATACCCCTGGTCTTATAATTTTGATCATGTGTAAATTGCCTCATTATATAAAAATGTAAATTTCTAAATATAATGTTTGGAATGTAGCCTTTTGTTTCCATAACCTTTTAGATTGTACTATTGGTAACGTTAAGTGGTAGGAGTTTAAAATCTACCTGTAAAAAAAAAATTTCTTTTTAAAGATTTTTAAGTGGTCTTAAATTTTTGATCAGGAGTGTACATCATATTTTAAAACACTGGGGTGGCCTAATAATTATAACAATTATGGCTGGTAGTGTGTGTGTATATATATATATATATATAGTGTTGAGCTGTGGTAATATGTATCACTAAGATTGTTGTTTATTTCAGTAGTTTTACTGATAGAAGGTATTTTGCCAAGCAGGTTTTTTACATAATGTGCTTGAGATCGGGGTGGAGTTGATAGTTTTAATGCAAAGAATTTATCACTTTAACTGAGCAAGTTCATGCCTGCTTCAAAGATTCATGAAGACACCATTATGTCACTCATCGGGGCTGGGGTTTTTGGGACAAAAAACCTAACCTTGTATTCAGTAAAGACATCATAACAGTCTTCATGAAAATTCAAAATTGCATGAACATGCTTAGTGAAAGTGAAAAAACTCTTTGCATTAAACATATATATATATATATATATATATATATATATATATGTGTGTGTGTGTGTGTGTGTGTATGTATGATGTTGATTCCTTCAAGCAAACTATAACTTGTCAGAATGCCTGCTTGGAATAAAAGGCATTGCTAGTCAGTTTTCTATTTTTTCATATATATATATATATATATATATATTAGCTATTCATACAGGTTATCAAATTCTAAGAATTTTGTGGAATAAAAACTGTTATTGCAAATGTTAGTCATTCTTTAAATGTCAATTTTTAAATTTTAGCATCCTGACATTTGTATGTTATGCTGACATTACAAACCAATATTCTTTTTTATATATAAATCACTCTCTCTCTCTCTCTCTCTCTCTTCACACACACACACACACACACACACACACATATATATATATATATATATATATATATGCATACACACATGTATATATTTATACATATATAGATATATATACATCTGTATATATATATATTTAAAAATTGTGTATTTGGGGCAAAATCTCTCTTTTATGCAGGTTTCATTGAAAATGACAAAGTATTATCATTAAGGTTTTTAGATTATTTTTCATGTGATTTTATGATTTTTTTCTGTGCAGAACTCAAATTATATAAGAATTGTCCAAAGGTTTTGCCTTTTTGAGTGCTTTCAGCTATACTTTTAGCCATTATCAAGAATTAATTTTGTTTTACTTGTAAATAAATATGAGTAAAGTTTATGTGTACAGAGTCATGTTTCTGCTATGTTCCAATTCCGAACACATTAAGCAAATTGTTACCGTGTTCATAATTGATATTATCAAGTTTAGGATTTCTCTTTGTTTTTAGTAATGCCTCTATTATTTTAAATCTTCTTTTGCATTTGGATGACGCCATTATGTATGTAATGTCAACAAGTATGTTGCAGATAGGTCCTCGTAGATCTCCATGCATGTTTAAATGAAATTGGAAGAAACTGAAAGGTACAATGTCAATCTTCTCATCAATTTTGTGGTAGTGTGGCCAATGTAATTGCTTACATATATATATATATATATATATATATATAGACAGAAAATCTAAGCAAGAGCCAACAACCTACCATGTTTTCGCCCTACGGCTCGTCAGGGAAGGGGCAAAACCGTGGTAGGTTGTTGGCTCTTGCTTAGATTTTCTGTCTTTGTTTGGTCTACTTCTGTATTGAGCACTTTAGTGTTAGGGTTTTTGTCTTGGGGTTTTTTTTTCTTTCTTACGAGTGTTTCACTTTTTGTTCATGTACTTTCTTTTTTACATTTCTTTTTTTACTTCCCCTTCTTTTCCCTCTGAGTTCGTTCTCGGTGGGTTGTACAAGACGATTTAAATTATAGCTTAATTAATACTAGTTTCAGCAGAGTTAGTTCTGTTACTATTGGTATTGTTATTACTATAGTTAATATTATTATTATTGTTATTATTATATATATATATATATATATATATATATATATATATATATATATATATGTTGTGGAGTAGTTTTCACACTGAAGGTCATCATCATGCTATGTCGGTTGCAAATCAACTTAACGCACCCAAAATCCAAAATGTTAGAAACTTGGTAATCTTCCACTGTAAGCTGACTCCTTAGTATTTGGCTAACTGCCGGCTAATATCAACTGCCTAGTATTTCTACTAAACTCCAACAGAACTCTAGAGAACTCTCTAGAACTTCTAAGAAATTCCTATGAAACTTTCCAAGAACTTCTTGAGTTAACTTCCTGTTAACTCTTATTAATATAGGAGGGAGAGTCCATTATCTGAGTAATAGGTGTGTTTCACCATAACAATATATATATATATATATATATATATATATATATAAGGTAAATATAAAATTAACTGCATTTCTCCATAATATATCTTCAGACTTGTCACACAACCTTCTGCTCATGTATGCTTATAGTTGGTGCTATTGTGGTAATGTGATCAAAGTTTAGGCTTGATCACACTAGTTTTCTAAAAACATGGCCTCTGGGAGGGAAAACATGGCCAAGAGTGAAGAAAATATGGCTGTTCATGGGGAAAACATGGCCACTTGCAGGAAAAACAGGATAAATTCTTGTTATCTTCAATAGCAAAAAGCGTCATCAAATATTCCTTGCTGTTGTACAATATGTGAACTTGGATACAAGTTGCTGGCTGAACTGAAGTGTCACATACGACACCTGTGGATCCCCAACGTTTTTCTCTAGGCAGCATTTTCGGAATGAAAACTAACTCACTCCTCAGCAAATTATATGTGATAAAAAGTCCATTTAAAAATAAAAATCAGAGGGAGGATTAAAGAGAGATAACAACGGATTCAAAATCAAAACATTATCATTGATAACTCTCTCCTCTAATTTGCAGACCCTAGTTAATATATTCTTAAGACTCAATTTCTTTTTCTTCTATGTGCCCTGTCCTTTCAGGACGTAGGTGATCATGGCTTTCCACATCTCCCTATCCCTGGTGGCACACCTTCTCCTGTTACACCATGCAGTCCTCGTTCCATCATCCACCTGATTAGGTCCTTCAAATATGTTATCTGCTGCTTTCCCCTATATCTTTTTCCCTCTATCTGGCCTGTTAGTATCAGGTTCTCCAAGCCCTTTTTCCTCATTGCATGTCCCAGGAACTTCAGTTGTCTCTTCCCGATGCTCAGTATTAATTTCCTTTTCGTTAGGCATCATTTCCAAAACCTCATCATTGCTCACATGCTCGATCCATGATATTCACAGCATCCTTCTGTAGAACCACATTTCAGGTGCTCCAAGTTTTTTATTCATCTTTTATGATATTGTCCAACATTCACTGCCATATTGCAGAACTGATATCACATAGCAATCCAGTACTTTCTTCTTTATTTCTAGCAAAATTGTCCTGTTTCTTAATACTTTACTCAACTTCTGGAGGTTCTTTTTACCATGTTTATGAGTGAGGATTATTGTATTGTTGACTAAATATGTCTGATATTACTTACATTGCTATGTTTTTCTAAGAAATGTTGTTTAATTGTACTCTGATCAGAAAGGTGACATATTGGAGGCCATCTACATTAAATCCAAACAACCCACACTTAATAAAATCACATTTAAATCTAGTCATAACACATTACATTGCATTTAAATATGTGGTTCTGTTAACATTTCAATCTCTCACGTGGTGTGACATCATATAACCGCAGTACAAATTTACAAACTGCGTTTGCTATTTTTGCTAACTGTTATTGTTGCCTAGCAAAGTTTTATGTCAACACAAGATGAAATTGTCACTGATGGTGGATGTTTTTATGTTAACATCCTGAAGATGGCTCATGTGAGCTGAAAGTTTAGAACCAACTTAATAAAAAATTATTCAAATGTTGGAGAATTTTTGTCTTTATTTTCACCTGAAATTAAAGCCAAAATACAATGTTTAGAATGGCTCATGATCAAGCATAATAGACATTTATTGACTCTTATATTTAACATAATGTTTAGAAAATTATCTGCTACCTCGATACACTATATATATATATATATATATATATCTTTCATTCAGTAATGAATCTAATACTCTGGCATGTGTTTACATTGTATATAACACGCTAAAGTTCGCCTTCCTCTATTGAGCACCCATAGCTCAGAGGTAGAATAGCCAACTGATGTAAATTCAGTCAAGTTTCAATCTTGGCTAGAAGCAGTCAGATGTCTAACCGTACTGTTGAGCTTTGATACAGTAAAACAGATCTGTCTACGGATGACTGTTTACACTCTCACACTCCGATTGAGCACTATGGAAAAATGGTGGAGTTTGAAAAAAAAGTAGCAACTCACGCTTCTATGCATCATTCATTCAATAATGAATTTGAACACTCTGGGCTACTGGTGTGTGTTTTCTACCAAACACCCATAGCACAGAAGTAGAATCGCCGACTGATGTCAATTCGGTCAGGTTTCAATCCTGGCTAGAAGCAATCGAATGTCTAACTGTACTAATCAGCTGTGATACAGCAGAACAGATCTATCTGTAGATGGTTATATATATTTCATATGTAAATTCAATAATTTACATTACTAAGAACTTATCAACCCCAGCTGAATGTAAAATGAAGAAATTCTAGTGTGAATCAAAATAATGGATAGTTTAGAAGAGGAAGAAGCAAACAAGGTTAGTTTAGAAAAGGCAAGCTGAAAAAGGGAGAGAGGGACAATAGTAGCTCTAGCCAAGATAGGAGGGAAAGGGAAGCCAGCTTGCTCAAGGGTAGTTGGTAGGTTAAGGGTTATCACATGTTTAAAATTAAATTCTGACCAGTATCAATAAATTTAGGTTAAAAATTAATGCAACAATTAGAAGGGAACGAAGGGAATACGTTAATCCCTTATTAATAGTGTTTATTAATTAAGGAATCCCTTATTAATAGTGTTTATTAATTAAGGGAATCCCTTATTAATAGTGTTTATTAATTAAGGGAATCCCTTATTAATAGTGTTTAGCCTGTACTCCCAATAGTCTAAGTGATAAATGTTATCTGTGCTTATTAAAAAAAATTACGATATTAAAATAACATAATCAAAATTTACTTCTAAATCAATGTAACAAAAATTTACTTCTAAATCAATGTAACAAAAATGGACAAGTTTTGTCATAGAAGTAAAATTTAAACTTTCTTAAAAAAGGTATTAACTAATCTAACATTTAATTTTTATCTAGGTACTAGTATTTCGTAAAATTGTTATAAATTATAAATCTGGGGAAATAAGAAAGTGGAATAAGAAAACTAGAAATTTAAATTGAAAAATGGTCAGTTTATAATATGCACCTGACAATTGGCTTATGCATGTAACTCAGTGTTGTGCCTTAAACATAGGATAATATGTATATTTATTAATATATATATATATATATATATATATATATATATATATATATATATACAAATGAATAAGAAACAAAGAAAATATTTACAACGTTCAAAAACATTAATTTAGAATTGTGCGCAATATAGAAATAGAGCAATGAGTATTTATTATAAATTATATTTTAGAACATGTACAAACTACAATCTACTACAAAATTGTACATTTTGCTTTGACATTGAAAAAACAATGTCTCATCAGATAGTAATGATGGTAATAAACGTTATTTTTGAAAAGAAAATTGATGAAAATTCACTTTCTTTTATTATTGGAAAACTTTTCATACAAGGTAAAGAGGATAGGAAAGATGAGAAAACAAAAAGAGAAATACAAAAGTGGAAATATATATATATCAATCTCTGGGTCATCTCTATTGTATTGAGCACTTTATATATATATATATATATATATACATATATCTATGAATGAATGAAAAGACACAAAACATAAAACTATTCTTAGCCAATGTCTTTCGTTCTCTGAGAGACTTTATCAAAGCAATGTAGGATATATTTTGTTTGATATGCTAACAACCATCACCGAGTACATATACCAGGCACTCAACAGGAATGGCGAAGCCCGAACTGTTGCATTAGATATATCTAAGGCGTTCAACAGAGTTTGGCATGCTGGCCTTCTATGTAAACTGCGGTGCTTTGGTATAACTGACATTTGTTTGAACTAATCCAGTCATTCCTCTCTAACAGCACAATGAAGGTGGTATTAAACGGACATGCCTCCCAGAACTACCATACAAATGCAGGTGTCTCCCAAGGCTTCATCTTAGGTCCTACACTCTTCCTGATATACATAAATGATCTCCCTGATTCCATAAGAGCCCAAATAGGTTTGTACGCTGATGACACCACAGTTTACTCTCGCCTCGACCAAAAATCTGGTGTAGGTGTCAAAGCTAACCTCGCAGCCGAGATTGAAAAAGACCTCCAATCCATAGTGGACTAGGGTAAGAAATGGCTCGTAAATTTTAATGCTTCTAAAATGAAGCTACTCTCAATTAACCATCATCGACAATCTCACCTACCTTCCATTAGCATGGACCAGGCTTGCCTCCCAGAGAGTAAAACACTACGCCTCCTTGGTCTCACACTTTCAGCGGACCTCAAATGGAATGACTATATCGAATCCATTGCTAAATCCGCTGCTATGAAAGTCGGTTATTTGTGTAGGGCCTGGAAGTTTTTTCCATCTAAATCTATCCTGCACATATAGAAATCTGCCATCCGCCCGTGCATTGAATATTGCTGCCATATCTGGTTGGGTGCCCCTGCTATTCTCCTAGGGCTTCTCGATAAGGTTCAGAGGAGGGTCTGTAATGTGATAGATACCGACTTGGCAGACCGCCTGCAGTTTCTCTCCTACAGGTGCAACGTGGCTTCCCTGTGTCTCTTCTATAAATACTTTCATGGCTTCTGCTCTGATGAACTTAGATCACTGGTGCCCCCTAGATACGAATTTGCACGAGATACTAGATTAGCGACTAGATCCCACCCTTTTACAGTGAAACCGATAAAATGCAACCACAACTTCTACTCCAACAGTTTCTTTCCTTGCACTTCCCGACTGTGGAATTTCCTTCCACACGATAGCTTCCCTGATGGCTACAATCTCCAGGAGTTTAAATGTAAGGTAAATAGACACCTCCTAACACACTAACCTGCTCCCATTCTATCAAATACTCTTCCCATCTGCCCAACCCTCATCCTTGGTATCCTTACTCATCTGTCACCTTCCTCCTGACATTCTAACCACTCCTTCTCTTTACCTTCCCCTATGTAGCCCCATGTGCAATAGTGGCAGTGGAATGCCTTGCTTGGGGTGAAATGATTAAAAAAAAAATGTGTTTATATACAGAAACAAGGATGTCATTTGTTTATAAAGTCTTTTGAATTTGAGAATATTAATTAATATTCATCAGGTGGTTGAGAGGTCAGTTAAAACATATGGAAGATAAAAAGAGACATAATTCAAAGTCCGGGAAAAAGTAAGTGAGTAATATTCAAGAATTACTTTTTTTTTAATTATAACACTTTGTTTCCTCCAGATGTCTTAACTGAACTTTCAAACACCATTCATGTATGTCTCTAATATAAAAGCCTTGATAAACCAATGACATATTCCTTTTGCATATAGACATGGGCAAAAGAAAAAATCTTACATTGCCTTGATAAAGTCCATCAGAAGACAAATCACGTTGGCTAAGAATAGTATTTCCTCTTGTCAATTTGAAAACATTTTGTTCCTTTACAGATACTCTGAATTTGAATATATATATATATAATATATATATATATATATATATATATATATATATATAAAATTATTTAGAAATGGAACTTTGTCTCTGTGTGTGTATGTGTGTATGTGTGTCTGTGTCTGTGTGTGTCTGTTACCTATAGACTCCAAAACAGCTGAACCGATTTTCTTGAAAATTTACTCAGTTGTACTATAAGCGTCTGCAAGTGTTCTTAGCTAGGTTTTATGTCAAGGTACCCCCAATAAATATCAAAAATAAAAAATAAAAAAAATCGGGTTATAGAAGGAGTGGTCCGATTTTAATTAAATTTGATACACTCATAGACAAAGACATAAGAAACAATATTCAAAAGTTTCAAGGTTGCAGTTCTTACAATAGTGCAGAAAATCAATAATATATATATATATATATATATATATATATAAAAGGCAAGATGTTTGTGTGTGTGTCTGTTTATCTGTCTGTATGTCCTTTATACAAATCCACAATGTGCCACCATAGAAATAAGTATAAACTAAAATAATTATCCTATTTCCTAATTAGTCCCAATAAAAATTTACAAAAATTTTTTAAAAGTTGGCCAGGCAGTTACTTCCCCACCACCTACCACTACTAACTCAAGAGTCAGGCCACATACTTCCAACTACCAAGGAGAAATTACTACTAAATTCTTTTCCCCAGCCCAACCCAATGAAAACCAATACATCCCAACCCCTTCCTTTACTTAAGCTAAACTCTGGGCTTATAATTTTTCCTCATTCTCTGTTTATAAGGAGTCGAAGAATGCTTGCCTTAAAATGACATGTTGAAAATGGCTATTTCCCCACTAAGTTTTATCTGAACTTTCAGTTAAATAAAGACATATATATATATATATATATATATATATATATATATATATATGCATTAGGAAGATTATATTAGTGTGATGTAAGTCAATCAGGTATAAATAAAAGTATCAGAAATACTTTCCATTTTAAAACAAGGCAACAAATATTTCGGAATATTCCAAAATCCCATCCCTATTTGATGCTGAGACACAAACTTGCAGACAAATTCTTCACAAACGAATATAATGCAATCTCGTTTTCTGAGATGGCATGGTAAAGATTTGCACTCGAAATAAAAATGACAACCCTAAAAGGAGAAAAGAAAACCGTGGCTTTTGCCTGATTTTCGATAATCCGTGATAATCCCACGATTTCTGTCTGGTTTCCATTTTTACAGACTCCATGGCACTGAAAGTGGAAATTTAAAGAATGGTTATTCTGAAAGTGGTTTACCCAAAGATCAGAAGAATCTAATGTAGCCAAAATCCTAAGATTATTCCCACATATATATATATATATATATATATATATATATGTAAATATATATATATATGAAAATATATATATATATGTAAATATATACACACAAACACACACACACACACACATATATGTATATCTTAATTATAAATACAAGTTTTTTCTAAAATGTAGCACAACTCCGAATTTTATGCACAACCAAAACCACGACTCAATTTTCAGTATATTATATATATTTTTAATCCCCAGTTGTTGTCAATAATTTTTCTTAGCAACTTCTTTGTTTTAATTTTGCCGTCAATTTCTATTCTGATGAAGTGTCGGCCAAAAGGCGCCTAAAATAATATGTTTTCCCTTTTTTCTTTTAAGCGAGATACCTTTGCATCTATTTAACAATAAAAATGATTCTATTTAAATTAATTATATATATATATATATATATATGGATTGATTGTTTAATACTTAGTTTTTGGTCATAATAGGTTTAGACAAGTACACCGTCATATTAGAAAGTGTTTGATACAATTATATTGTAGAACTTTCGAATATTTTTCATTTTTAAATGAGTTATTTCGCTACCCAGGTTTCTATGGTAGAAAACTGGTAGCAAAATAACTCATTTAAAAATGGAAAATATATATATATGTATTTCATGTTTCTGTACTATGAATGGATGGTAGCTGGTGATAGAAAGGATGTTATAGAAATTCAAAAACAATTTATTGGTCTATTTTGTATTGAGGATTTTCAAAAGGAAATGCAATATGTGTGTGTGTGTGTATGTGTGTGTGTGTGTGTATGTGTGTGTGTGTGTGTGTGTGTGTGTGTGTGAATATACAAATGAAAAATCTAATCTAAACTTATTTATAAATGGAACTTTGTCTGTGTGTGTATGTATGTGTGTGTGTGTCTGTGTGTGTCCGTTACTTATAGACTCCAAAACGGCTGAACCAATTTTCCTGAAAATTTACACAGTTGTACTATAAGCGTCTGTGAGTGTTCTTAGCTAGGTTTTGTGTCGAGGTACGCCCAATAAATAACGAAAATCAAAAATCAAAAAAATCGTGTTATAGAAGGAGTGGTCCGATTTTAATCAAATTTAATACACTCATAGACAAAGATATAAGAAATGACATTCAGAAGTTTCAAGGTTGCAGTTCTCACAATAGTGCAGAAAATCAATAATATATATATATATATATATATATATATATATATATATAAAAGGCAAGATGTTTGTGTGTGTCTTTTTATCTGTCTGTATATCCTTTATACAAATCCACAATTTTTATCCAATTCTCACCAAAATTCACCAAATATTCTTTAGGCTGAATCTGAGCTCCAGGACCATGGATTAGTTTTAAAGGTTTCATTACACCTGATCAACGCCGGGCTATACTGCTAGTAGTAAATAAATGACACAAACTAAAATGTGTATTGGGACACTTTGAGGAAAGAATGTTTGCAGACAAATAATAGTTTTATTGATTAAATCAAAAAGAAAATGCAACAATCACTAACTACAGTTTGTATTAAAATGTTCAAGATACTGCAAACATTCATATCATGCACCTCATCAACTCTGTCTTCAGTGGCTCTTTATTCTTTTTTTTATAATAGTATTGTATTAATGCAAGGAATTCAACTGGAATTTGAACTCGGCTCTCGATTTGTTGTTCTGAGTCGATATCCACTGCACCTCAACGCACATATACTGATGATATAAAACGTCACTGAATTTGACTATATTTGAAAAGTACAGTACTGTTACATGTTGAATTGATTTTCTTTTCACAACTGAATGTATATCATTTTTTTATTTATACTATTTACATTATTAACAGGTCATTACTTGCCCCAATTAACAACTGGATGTATATCATATTTTTATATCAGCTGCGAATTTTATATCAAAATGAACAGACTTACTATTAAGACAGGAATGTTGTTGATGAAATGTAGGATAGATCCCTGGGGGATACCTGCAGTCAAGCAAAAAGATCTAGAAAAGTGGCCATTCAAGTCATATCATGCACCTCATCAACTAATTCTCTGTCTTCAGTGGCTCTTTATTCTTTATGCCAAAAGACTTAACAGAAATTTGGATAATTTACACATTTATTAAGTCCAGAAAAAAGATAATTGGTGTGTGTGTGTGTGTGTGTGTGTGTGTGTGTGTGTGTGTGTGTGTGTGTGTGTGTGTATAAATATATATAAAATTTTAATAATTTCACATCAAGCAAGGAAATAAAGCCACTAGGATACAAGGGGTTACTCAGTGTTAGAGAATATAGAGAAGAATTCTATTTGCATTATTTAGACTATTGTCCTCATCTTTGTTGCCATTCGTACGACATTTTGACTGTTGTATGTTCCAGCCTTGTTCAGGTGCTATGAATTTCGAATCAAACCCTTTATTACAATCAATGGGGTATATCATTCTCATTCCTTGTGCAAAGCCTCTTTTGTAAGTCATGAGTTATCTCCCTCTAACCTGACTTGAAGTTACTTGTTCACCACTGCTGTAGCCTAGTATCAAACTCACAACTCTTTGGCCGATCGTAAATTGAAGTTGGGTGAGATAGCAGAGGAATTGAACATGTCAGAAGGCAGTATATTCACCATTTTGCATAAATATTTGTGGACGAGAAAGATGTGTTCAAAGTGGGTGCCGCGTTTGCTCACAGTCGATCAAAAACAACAATGTGTTGATGATTCAGAGCATTGTTTGCAATCGTTTCAATGCAGCAAGGAGGAGTTTTTGCATAAATATGTGACAATGGATGAAACATGGATCCACCACTTCACCCCAGTGTCAAATCAACAGTCAGTTGAGTGGACAGCAGCAGGTGAAAGCCGTCCAAAGCAACCAAAAATGCAACAGGAGGACAGATATCACATAACAGTCCAGTACTCTTTTCTTTGTTTGAGAAAAAGAGACTTCAAGCAAAAGAAACAAAGAAAAGATTACTGAACTGTTACATGATATCAGCCCTTCTCTATGGAATGCTGGCCAGTCTCCTCACAGACTTGTAGGAACAGAAACAAAGAAAAGTGTACTGAACTGTTATGTAATATCAGTCATCCTATATGGCAGTGAATGCTGGACAATCTCCTCTCAGATGAAGAAGAGACTTGAAGCAAGAAAAACAAAGAAAAGAGTACTGAACTGTTATGTAATATCAGTCCTCCTATATGGCAGTGAATGCTGGACAATCTCCTCCCAGATGAAGAAGAGACTTGAAGCAACAGAAACAAAGAAAAGAGTACTGAACTTTTATGTAATATCAGCAAGCAAAGTTTGGCCTTCGTATTTTGGGATGCACAAAGTATTTTCATCATTGATTATCTTGAGAATGGAAGAAACATCAACAGCAAATATAAGTAGCATTATTAGTATGATTATTGGTTTGAAGGAAGAAATCGCCAAAAAATGGCCACAAATAAAGAAGAAAAAGTGATCTTTTAGCAAGACAATGTACTGTGTCACAAGTCAATTGCAACAATGGCAAATCTACATGAATTGCACTTCAAATAGCTTCTGCATCCACCCTGATCTTTAGGTCTGGCCTCCATTGACTACTGGCTGTTTGCAGACCTCAAAAGAATGCTCCAGAGAAAGAGATTTGGCTTCAATGAAGAAGTGATATCGGAAACTGAGGTGTATTTTGAGACCAAAGACAGATCGTTTAATAAAATGGCATTGAATTGTTAGAGAAGCACTGAAATCAGTGTATCACCCTAGAAGGAGACTATGTTGATAAATAAAGACTTATTGTGTGATGTTTTAGATTGGTATTTATCTCATCTCTTCAATGAGATACAATGTGACACAGGATTGAGTTTATTGTGGGGAACCTGAGTGCCTATGCTCAGGTCAAAGATAAAAAATGCCCAGCCCCAGCAGTTATTGGTTGTGCCGACCTCAGTGGTGATCACCAATCCACCCCCTAGTGTAATGGCATCTGTTCCACAGGACCAGACACCTCACAGTATTTTATTTTCTTCAGTTGCCCACCTGTCCTCGGACAGAGACGAAACTCAGCCGCACTCTGCTTGAAGACAGGGCTGCAACTGAGAGATGATGATTCAGTGTCCGCCAGGGTTAGGGTTAGAAAAGAGAGACCCAAAATGCTAACTACAGAGCAGGGATGCTAAAATGAAACGGGTGAAGAAATTTAAATACCTGGGAAGAGGACAAAAAGTGTAATACTGATATCTGAAGGAAGACTGGCATGGCCAAGAATGCATTCAAAAACCTAACCGGATTATTGAGAGACAGGAAGATTTAGTTCGAAACAAAGAAAAGAGTACTGAACTGTTATGTAATATCAGTCCTCCTATATGGCAGTGAATGCTGGACAATCTCCTCTCAGATGAAAAAGAGACTTGAAGCTAAAGAAAAAAAGAAAAGAGTACTGTATTGTTATGTAATATCAGTCCTCCTATATGGCAATGAATGCTGGACAATCTCTTCACAGATGAAGTAGAGACTTGAAGCAAAAGAAACAAAGAAAAGAATACTGAACTATTATGTAATATCAATCCTCCTATATGGCAGCAAATGCTGGACAATCTCCTCACAGATGAAGAAGAGACTTGAAGCAAGAAAAACAAAGAAATGAGTACTGAACTGTTATGTAATATCAGTCATCCTATATGGCAGTGAATGTTGGACAATCTCCTCACAGATGAAGAAGAGACTTGAAGCAACAGAAACAAAGAAAAGAGTACTGAACTGTTATGTAATATCAGTCCTCCTATATGGCAGTGAATGCTGGACAATCTTCTCTCAGATGAAAAAGAGACTTGAAGCTAAAGAAAAAAAGAAAAGAGTACTGGATTGTTATGTAATATCAGTCCTCCTGTATGTCAGTGAATGCTGAACAATCTCCTCAGGGATGAAGAAGAGACTTGAAGCAAGAAAAACAAAGAAATGAGTACTGGACTGTTATGTAATATCAGTCCTCCTGTATGGCAGTGAATGCTGAACAATCTCCTTACAGATGAAGTAGAGACTTGAAGCAAGAGAAACAAAGAAAAGAGTACTGAACTGTTATGTAATATCAGTCATCCTATATGGCAGTGAATGTTGGACAATCTCCTCACAGATAAAGAAGAGACTTGAAGCAACAGAAACAAAGAAAAGAGTACTGGACTGTTATGTGATATCTGTCCTCCTATATGGCAGCACATACAGGACAGCTTCCTTAAACATGAAGGAGAGACTCGAAGAAACAGAAATGTAGTTTTACAGAAAAATTGATCAAACATGTGAGCAACACAGATTTTGGAAAGGAAACTTGTACTTATCACTAGGAAAAGACAGCTGAGATTTCTGGGAGATGTAATGAGGAAGGAGGACTTGAAGAATCTGATACTCACAGGATGGATAGAGGGAAAGAGAGACAAGGAAAAGCAGTATCTGACATACTTGACTTGAGCGAGTGGATAGCAGAGTAGGGTTTGGGGGAGATAGCAAGACAAAAAGTGTTAAGAGCTATTAAGGATAGGGGTAAATGGACATCAATGATCGCCTACATCCTGAAAGAATACAGCTTATCAAAAAGAATATATATATACATATATATATATAGATAGATAGATAGATAGATAGATAGATAATGAACAGGCTGAGAGATAGATAGATAGATAGATAGATAGATAGATAGATAGATAGATAGATAGATAGATAATGAACAGGCTGAGATAGATAGATAGATAGATAGATAGATAGATAGATAGATAGATAGATAGATAGAAGGTAGACAGGATAGATAGATAGATAGATAGATAGATAGATAGATAGATAGATAAGATAAGAACAGGCTGAGATAGATAGATAGATAGATAGATAGATAGATAGATAGATAGATAGATAGAACAGGCTGAGATAGATATATAGATAGATAGATAGATAGATAGATATGAACAGGCTGAGATAGATAGATAGATAGATAGATAGATAGATAGATATGAATAGGATAAGAACAGGATAGATAGATAGATAGATAGATAGATAGATAGATAGGTGAACAGGCTGAGATAGATAGATAGATAGATAGATAGATAGATAGATAGATAGATAGATAGATAGATAATGAACAGGCTGAGATAGATAGATAGATAGATAGATAGATAGATATGAACAGGCTTAGATAGATAGATAGATAGATAGATAGATAGATAATGAACAGGCTGAGATAGATAGATAGATAGATAGATAGATAGATAGATAGATAGATAGATAAGATAAGAACAGGCTGAGATAGATAGATAGATAGATAGATAGATAGATAGATAGATAGATAGATAGATATTCTAATTTGTACAACCTTTTATATTCTATTATATATTTAAGGACACTTTCTGGAATTGTGATAATCTTAAAGTGATTTTCAATCACTGAAATGTACTCTGTTATATAAGACATGTTTCACACCCAGAGGCCAATTTTCCAGAGAGATTTGTAGTGTAGAAGACGGTGAATTTCCTCATCAAACCAAGCGACAGCGTCTGGTGTGTATTCTATGGTGGAAAATATGGTGAAGAAGAAAAATTAAAGAAAATTGGTAGCATAGAAAGAACTGCTAAAAGTATCAGAGAAGCTATGGTAATGTTCTTTTCTTCCAATGGCCAACCAGAAAAATGCTCGATTTTTGAATGTGGTGAGCGACAGTGCGTTCCTGCTGTTGTGAAATGAATGTTGTTTGAGTCTGAGTTTGAGTCTCAATTTTGTTTGACAGCATATCAACCTCTCTGGGTTATTTAATGCCAAAAAGTTGGGGTTTTAAGGTATTTTTTTAATGATCAGTTATAGTAAGAATGTTGATTTAGCCAAACTTTGATGAAAAAAAATTTTTTTTTTCATTTTAGAAAACTGGAGATGTTTTCTAGTTTTGCATTAAAAAATGTGTTGCTGGTAATAATTTTTTCCTTCAAAAATGTATATATATATATATATATATATATATATATATTCAAAAATGTATATATATATATATATATTTCTATAAAAGTGTATTCTTATACAATCATAGTGTTTTGACCCCAGTTTGGAGGTTAACTATTTTCTATATATTTATATTAACAATTCCCTTCCACATACTTGCTTCCCCGACAGCTACAATCTCCAGGAGTTTAAATGTAAGGTCAATAGACACCTCTTAACACACTAACTTGCACCCATTCTCTCAAACACTCTTCCTATGTACCACCTTACTCATCTATCACCCACCTTCTGATATTTCCTATATCCAATCACTCTATGTAACTCCCTGTGCTATGGTGGCAGTAGAATGCCTTGCTTGGGGTAATATGATTTTTAAAAAAAATATGTTCGGTTATAGTAAGAATGTTGATTTTGTCAGATTTTAATTAAATTTTTTTGTTTTTATTCTTTTTATTTTAGAAAACAGAAAATGTCTTCTAGTTTTGTATTAAAAAATGTTTTGCTGAGAAAAATTTTATTCTTCAAAAATGTGTTATGGTAATAATTTTTTCTTCAAAAATGTATATTTTACTATAAAAGTGTATTCTTATACTTTCATAGCGTTTTGACCCCCAGTTTGGAGGTTAAATATTTTCCTATAGCTAGGACCCTAACAGGTGCTACCACTCTATCTCAGGGTGGACTTGAGAACAATAGCAATTAAGAGGTGGTTCCATGCTCCTCACAACCTCCCAATCAGCGGCCTTGTTGCCGGATGAAGTTTACCATCATGCCCAGGACCCGAAATGAATGTTAGATTTTTGACGCCATTTTTTGTTACTATATTGCTTGCTTAACAGTTCATAGCGAATTTTTGATTGAATGTAGTGTTGGCACTCAGATATTTTTCTTTCTTGCTCGTTTAATTAAAAGGTTAAAATGGAATAGAAACGAAATGGGGATGGTTCATTCCTGTGTACGAGCATCACGTTTCTGAACTCTGTAGATCAGAACTGAAGAATGTAGCCCGTCAGAATATTTGCTAAAAAAACAATGAAAGATGGAGACTTGCAACGTTTTGTCATGAGAAAGTGGTTTAAATACAGCAGGTATTTATTGGGTTTTGTCAATATTATTCCTCCAACTGCTTTCCCAGTTATCAACAGGACTGGTTTTTTTTTTGTGGTTTTGAAACAAAACAGCAAACGTCTAGGTCGGCATTTCCCAACCCATAGGTCGTAACCCACTGGCGGATCACAAGCTCAATGTTAGTAGGCTATAAAATGTCATACTAGAATTAACCATTAGCTTTGACTGAATGCTATTTTTTTTTCTTTTTTAAGTCATTTCACCCCAAACAAGGCAGAACTGCTACTGGTGTGCAGGGGGTCACAGAAGAGGTGATTGATAAGAAAAAGGAACAAGTTTCAGGGTATTGAACAGGTGAAGAGGCTCATCCCTTGTTTCCTGTTTAGGATGCGGTTTCCGGCTTTCTCTTTTCCATTCTTTTTACCCTTACGTAGCCCCCTGCGCATCAGTGGCGTTATCGCCTTGCTTGGGGTGATATGATTAAAAAAAAAAAAAAAGTCCAAGAATGAGTAAGAAAAGGATGAGAATACAGATGTGAAGAGGGCTGCACGAGGGTGCAGTGGAAGGAAGAGGAACACGATACAAGGGTTGTCATAGAAAGGATGTGAGTAAAGAAGAGATGGCAATTGACCTTGCATTTAAGTTCTTGGAGATTGTAGTTTTCAGGGAAGTAAGTATACAGAAGAGAATTCCACAGGTGGGAAGAGCGAGCAAAGAAGCTGTTAGAGTAGAAATTGCGGTTACATTTCATTGGTTTCACTGTAAAAGGGTGGGACCTAGTTGCTAGTCTAGTAGCTCAAGTAAATTCATGCAGAGGAGGCACCAGGGAGCTAAGCTCATCAAAGCAGAAGAAGCGAAAGTATTTGTAGAAGAGACAGAGGGAAGCCACATTATGTCGGTGAGAAAGTGACTGGAGTTGAGTTACCAGGTCAAGATCAATTACATTACAGATTCTTGATTGGATTTTGTCAAGAAGCTCGAGATGAATAGCAGGGGCACCCGACCAGATGTGACATCAGTAGCCAATGCATGGGTGGATGGTAGATTTATATATGTGTAAGATAGATTTAAACAAGAAAAACTTCCTCACCCTACAAAGGGATCCAACTTTCTGAACAAAAGATTTAGCTGTTTTTATTTTATTTGTTTGTATTGAGATAGTTCAAGACTCACTCTTTCATTGCCAGGCTGTTATAGTATGAAACATTATGTCGTTTTGACAAGCTCAATAAATCAGATTATTTCATGCCCTAAATTTAATCATTCATCATCATAAAAACGAAATCAATTTTTTCACCTATTCATACAGTACTTTAGCTATAGTACCAGTATTTTCATATTTCTTGGCATCCCTTGATTATATGTAGATACTAGCAGCATAGCCCAGCATTGCTCAGGTGTAATGAAAACTTTAAAACTAATTCATGGTCCTGGAGCTCAGACACTTTGGACATTGGCATGAAAGACTAAAAAGCAATAGTTATTTCCAGTTAAAGCGAAACCGTAGACTGAAAGAAAAATGAATGGATGTAAGTCAAATTTTAATTTCCTGGTATCAATACCAA
Source organism: Ascarosepion bandense (assembly GCA_037127315.1). Lineage (NCBI taxonomy): Eukaryota > Metazoa > Mollusca > Cephalopoda > Sepiida > Sepiidae > Ascarosepion > Ascarosepion bandense. The sequence goes on along the minus strand of JBBBDQ010002226.1, from coordinate 708,303 downwards.
ATAAGTTTTTTTCATCGTAATCTGAATTTTGAAGGCTAAATAAGTCCTCTGAGTAAATGGTATCCTGGCTGAGATTAAGAACTACAATTATACCTGCTTAGAGACAAACTCGAAGCAAAAATTAAATAAATGGGTTGAAAAAAATAGACATCCAGGCAGATAAACAGACACACACACAAACATCTTGTCTTATATATATATATATATATTATCGATTTTCTGCACTATTGTAAGAATTGCAAACTTGAAACTTCTGAATATCGTTTCTTATGTCTTTGTTTATGAGTCTATCAAATTTGATTAAAATCGGACCACTCCTTCTATAACCCGATTTTTTCAATTATCGATTTTCAATATTTATCGGTAGTACCTCAACACAAAACCCAGCTATGAACACTCGCAGACACTTATAGTAGAACTGTGTAAATTTTGAAGAAAATCGGTTCAGCCGTTTCGGAGTCTATAGGTAACGGACACACACACACACACACACACACACACACACACACACACACACACACACAGACAACGTTCCAGTTATTATATAAGTTTAGATAATGCACCCTTGGCTCTTACGCCTATGCCATTCAAATCAAAAGTTAAAATTCTGTGGCCAAAAGTCAAATATCTACTTACAAAGGTTATTTAGAAATAAAAACAGCTGTAGACATCAATAATTAAAAGTTAAAATGTTTTTGCCCTGTAAACTTGAGTGGGTTGCGAAAAGCTGTAGAAATGAATAGTGGGTCATGATCCTAAAATTTTGGGAACTCCTGATCTAGGCAGTTATTTCCCACTGTCTGTTTAAACCCCAGGGGTGCAAGATTTAATAATTGCAATAAAAACAATTGTTAGGGCCTTGTAAATCATAATCAATGGAAGAATACTTAATTTCATTATACACCCTTGTGCAAATGACCCCCCCTGCACACATTTTACACCCTTGTGCAGATAACCCCCCCCCCCCCCCCGCACATTATACACCCTTGTGCAAATCAACTGAAACACCTGCTTTAGTTTCCTTTCTTTTGTTAAATATTTAGACAATATTTTTGAGCTGCATGAAAGTTTTGGCAATGAAGTATATTTATGCTTGGTGACACAGATATTTTGAAATTTGAGAAAAATGTATTTTATTGAAAAATGTCAACCAGGTGCGCAAAAAGGGAAAACATTTTCGGATTGGGATTTTTATTTTGTCAAAGGATTTTGATTTTTGTCAAGGTCAAATGCCAACCCTTGCCCCAGATTCAGGTTTGTACTAGAAGACAACTGTCAATGGCATTGAAGTGACATCAAGCTGACAGAAATTTTTTAGTAGTAATTTTAATTTTGATTTTGAAGAGTTTGAGTTCACCTGTCAAAGTGGACAGATGTCCTAAAATTGAGGTCTTCCTGATGTATGGGGGGGGGGTGCTGACAACACTGACCAAATAAACACCTAACTCATGGCATGTCAACAAAAATGTCTTTGTATAAAAAAAAGAAAAAAATGTATAATTATATTTTATTTTACATATGGGTCTAGCCCATTGTTTTTCGACAGAGAGGTTTGTTGCAGTTGTTTTACAGTTATGGTGATGATTGTTGGTTGGTCATTTTGTTTTTATAGCATATCAACCTCCGCAGGTCATTTATTGCCAACTTAATTTTATTTATTTATTTTATTATATTTTTCTTTCAACAATTTATTGTTGTTTTTTATATAATTTTTGTGTCTAGTAATACTTTTCCCTTTTCAAGTATCAAGATTCACTGGGATTTGTTTTTAAGGGCAGGGTCCCCAAGTTATCTATCCTTGTTATTTAATCCATAACTGGAGGGAAGGGACAGATTAATACCTTTACCAAGGGTACCAGTGCTTAGGTGAATGCAAGGTATTCAACTGGTATTTGAACTCGGCTTACCGATTTCTCTTTCCGAGCCGATATCCACTGCACCACAACGCACACCCATCACTTAACACTTGCAGCACCTGGTATTCCCAAGAGGTCACCCATCTAAGTACTGACCAGGCTCAATGTTGCTTAACTTTGGTGATCAAGCGAGAACTGGTGTAATCAATCTGATATGGCCATAAGCCATAATGGTGATGATGAAAGAGACAAAGAAGATGAGGAAGATTTTGAAATGATTTTGTGAAATTGATTTTTGTGCATGGTTTCTGACAAAGTGATTTAACATTTGAAAAGTTTAATCATCGCCCAAGAAACTTGAAAATAATCACTGTAGCGGTTGCAGTGAAACCTGTCAAAATATGCAGTTTCATTTTGGTCATATATATATATATATATATATATATGTGACCAAAATGAAACTGAAAATGAAACTATATATATATATGTAGCAACATTCGTCCAGTCATCATTCAAACAAATGAAGGTGTTTCCCAGAAGAATTATCTACCTGAGACACTGGTATTGTCACTTTAACCATGCAGTCAGTTTGAGACCCACTGGAGTGACAGGGTGTAATTGATTTTCATTTTTTCCTCAGGTTATTTGCTTTGATGTGCAGTAATAACACTCTGTTTTCTGTGTGTATGATGAAATATGTTTGGCCTTGAAAAATATTGCATCATCTATGATCGCATTAGATTTTTATCGTGCCCAGGCATTCTTGTCTCGACTGTTGATTAGTTATCCAACAGCCATTGTCTGCGATGGATGTTACTCCAAGGGAGCATAAAAATTATAACACTACACGAAGACACTGGCAAGTCTTACAGAGAGATTGGGGATATTGTTAGTGTCAAATTTTCAATTGTCAGTCGTGTCATCAAGGCAAAGAAACAAACTGGATCCATCAGTCCAAATTGTAAAGGAAAATGCAATCGGAAGAGAAAAAACAATGCCAAGAGTCAACGTATACGTGATCAGGGAAAGTGTGAAAGATCCTAGAAAGACATTATTCATTTTGTTCCAGTTAAGTTACACAATAATGTATATCTGTTCATATCTATCTATCTGTCTATCTGTCTATCTATCTATCTATCTATTGCAGTTAAAAACCCAAAGAAAAATGTGGTCAGAAAAGAAAAACAACACCAAGAGATGACGTATACATGATCAGGGAAAATGTGAAAAATCCTAGGTAGACATTATTCAGTTTGTTTCAATTAACTTACACGAGGGTGTAACTTCATTCATATCTATCTATCTATCTATCTATCTATCTATCTATCTATCTATCTCAGTTCAAAATGTAAGGGAGAATGGAGTTGGAAAAGAAAAACAATGCCAAGAGAGGATATATGCGTGATCAGGAAAAGTGTGAAAGATCCTAGGAGAACATTATTCATTTTGTTCCAATTAATTTAGACATGGGTCTATCTCAGTTCATATCTATCTATCTATCTATCTATCTATCTATCTATCTATCTCAGTCTGTTCATATCTATCTATCTATCTATCTATCTATCTATCTATCTCAGTCTGTTCATATCTATCTATCTATCTATCTATCTATCTATCTATCTATCTATCTATGAATCTGTTCATATCTATGTCAGTCTGTTCATTATCTATCTATCTATCTATCTATCTATCTATCTATCTATCTATCTATCTATGTCAGCTTGTTCTCTCTCTCTCTCTCTCTCTCTCTCTCTATCTATCTATCTATCTATCTATCTCAGTCCAAAACCCAAAGAAAATGCAGTTAGCAGAGGAAAACAACACCAAGAGATGAAGTATACATGATCAGAGAAAGTAGGAAAGGTTTTAGGAAGACACTATTCATTTTGTTTCAATTAATTTGGTCAAGGTTTATCTCTGTTCTTATCTATCTATCTATCTATCTATCTATCTATCTATCTATCTATCTATCTATCTATTTCAGTACAAAACCCAAAGAAAAATGCAGTCAGAAGAGGAAACCAACGCCAAGAGATGAGATATACATGTTCAGGAAAAATGTGAAAGATCCTAGGAAGACATTATTCGGTTTGTTTCAGTTAATCTGAACAAGGATGTATATGCAATAATTAAAAGAAATTCAAATGTTGGTGTATTTCTTTGACAAATCCAACCTCACAGTGTTTTTTTTTTCTAGGCGGCCATTATTTTTGTCATCCACTCACTATTCTTGGCTTCATATATTACTCCTGTCCAGATGACATGAAAATGCTTTCAAAAACTCCATCATGCTGGGCTATTTCTACCTGTGGCTGATTGCAAGCTAACTTATTTCTTTACACTTTGATTATATTTTTATGGAACTAGCTATTAGATTTAACCAACTGAATATATTTTCTCCCCATATAAATTCCAGTTGACATTTTTTTTTAATTACAGCCAGGAATATATCCTCTGAGATGTAATTTTCAGAGTCCTATCATTGACCGTTTCATAAAAACTCAGTTATGAGTTAAATAACAGGACAAGTAATAAACTGATCCCCCACTAATTACTACTTATTAATATAATAATATAATTCATCACTTCTTCCTCCTGTTATGGTTTAAATAGCCAGAGAGATTAGGTTCTATAGCTTTGGTTAGTAAATAGTCTACTGCAGAAAGTAATGGCAATCTATAGCAGGAAAATCTCCTGCCCAGTCTCTTGAGATATGATCGCCCAAGCGTGTAGCCTGCAACTGACTGACTGATATTGCCAATAAATATTTATAAATGGAACTTTGTCTGTGTGTGTATGTGTGCGTGTGTGTGTGTGTCCATTACCTATAGACTCCAAAATGGCTGAACCGATTTTCTTCAAAATTTACACAGTTGTACTATAAGTGTCTGCGAGTGTTCTTAGCTAGGTTTTGTGTCGAGGTACCCCCAATAAATATCAAAAATTGATAATCAAAAAATCGGGTTATAGAAGGAGTGGTCCGATTTTAATCAAATTTGATACACTCCTAGACAAAGACATAAGAAACGATATTCAGAAGTTTCAAGGTTGCAGTTCTTACAATAGTGCAGAAAATCGATAATATATATATATATATAAAAGGCAAGATACCGGGTCTGATAAAAATCAATTTTTCAGCACTTTTATTTTAGTTTTTGCTTCAGGTTTGGTTTTAAGTAGGTATAATTGTAGTTCTTAGTCTCAGCCATGATACTATTTACTCAGAGGACTTATTTAGCCTTCAAAATTCAGTTTACGACGAAAAAAACTTATTTGATATTGATACCAGGAAATCAAAATTTGACTTACATCCATTCATTTTTCTTTCAGTTTACGGTTTCGCTTTAACTGGAAACAACTACTGCTTTTTAGTCTTTCGTGCCAATGTCCAAAGAGTCTGTGCTCCAGGACTATGGATTAGTTTTAAAGCTTTCATTACACCCGAGCAACACCGGGCTATCCTGCCAGTTGTCAATAAATTGAAGAGAAGCTTTGTTATATTTTGTTGTATTATTCTTTAGATATTTCTCGATTTTTGTGTGCCAGAAGTGTAATGGATAGCAGCTTCCTCTTCTGCCGTGTCCTTTCGGAACGTAAGTGATCATGGCCCACCACATCTTTCTATTCCTTGTCACTGTTAACACTTTTCCTCTTGGTATCTCTCCATGTGCGTTGTGACAGTGAGAAATGCCGTCGCAGCGAAAAACGCTTTGACAATCACTGTATTTACTAGCCTTCCCACGCAAAGCCGGATGTGACACACGGTCATTTTAAAGTGGGTATTCCCGGCCATATAGCCGGGCCAAAAAAATGTCTGTCTATTTTTACAGAGTCGTGGTTCTACCCTTCGGCGGAACCACGACTGGGTTTGTGCTCTCTGCTCGGAAGCAGAGAGCGCCCTCTGCCCGAAGGCAGAGAGCTGACAGTGAGAAATGCCGTCGCAGCGAGAAAACGCTTTGACAAGCACTAATGACGGCTCGGAATAAGAAATCGGGGAGCCAAGTTCAAATTCCTGCTGAATTCTTTGCTTTCACTTATGCACAAATACCCTTAAGAAAGGTATTAATCCACCTCTTCCCTCCAGTTATGGGCTAAATAACAGGAGAGATTGGGTTCTATAGCATTGACCAGCAGCCAGTCTACTGCAGAAAGTAATGGCAACCTACTGTAGGATAACCTTCTGCCCAGCCAGTCATGTCTCTTTCAAGATATTGATTGCCCAAGAGTTTATCATGTATAGTACTTAACTGGCTGACTGATCTCTCTAAAACTGCCATCCACTTGCTCAAGTCCATGAAGTATGTCTAGCGTTGCTTTCCCATTTCTTTCTTTTCCTCTCTCAGTCCTGTGAGTATTAAATTCTCCAAGCCCTTAGTGTCCAGTACTCTATATTTTTGCAATCTTTCTGTTGCTTAACACTCTACATAGCTTTCAGTTGTATACCTACCTATACACAGGAATGGGATGCTTCTATCCTCTTAAATATGTGAACACAGAGTAAAGAAATAGTAATAAAAAAAAATAAAATAAACTTTTCCTTACACCTGTGTAGGGCAGCGTTTTTGCTGTTTCTGTGACAAACTGTTTTTTTATGGGACAGGGTTGTGAGCCCTGCGCCCAACCCCCAAACCTGGAGGAAGGTGATTTTCTAAGAGTAGCTTAAACGTAACACATGGCTGAAAATAAGGGGTACCCATTGAGGATCAAACTCACTCAGTCAGTTAAGTGCCATACGTGATACACGCTTGGGTAATCATGTCTCGAAAGAGATATAACTGACTGGGCAGAAGATTATCCCACAGTAGGTTGCCATTGCTCTCTGCGGTAGGCTGGTTGCCAATCAAGGCTATAGAACCCAATCTATCCTATTATTTAACCCATAACTGGAAGGAAGAGACAGATTAATACCTTTCCCAAGGGTATTTGTGCATAAGTGAATGCAAGGAATTTGATTAAGAATTTGAACTAATCGAATTCCTTGCATTCACTACTCAGTTATAATGATTCTAGCAAGACGAGCTTGCTAACCATTACACCACGTCGAGGTGCCCAAGTAGAGAAGTAGAGTACAATAATTATGCTAACAAGCAGTTACTAACTGTATATCTACTTTATGCAGTCTCTGAGTTTTGTATTTGTTGATATACTATTATTCCCAACCTCCGTTTTGATGATTACTCACGCAGAAACCTTTTCAGGTTACAACACTGTTGAAATGTGTCTTTGGCCATGCCAATGCCTCTTTGGATCTCAGTGTCAGACTTTCTATCCTCTGTCAGGACAATTCTCAAAAAAATATTAACTGGGGAGTCAAGTACAAATTCTGGTCAGGTCCATTCTAATATTTTATAAAACACACATCATGTCAGAACGTTTCCGTTTCTGCCTGGATTGCACATTACCACAGCTTATTTTTTTATCTCTGTATGATACCAGGCTAGATGAATAGAAGTGTGGTACTAGATTGGCAACTAGGTCCCAACTGTTGAACCAGCTAGATTCAACCACCACACAAAACTCAACACGTCATTTAGATTGGTTATAAATTATAATTCATTTCTATTAATTTTTTTTTATCATCGCATTTTCCGCCGGTGGAACTCCCTTCCGATTTCTTGCTTCAAAAAATTCAAATAGATCAATCATCATCATCTGTCTTCTTGTATCCTGCTCACTTTTTGTCTTTTCCTCAACCCTCTCCATTTTTAATTATCTCATTCTCTATACCTTCATGCGTTCTAATGCCATTGTCATCTTGCTCAGGGTGAAAAATATTTTTAAAAAAAAGGTCTAATTATCAGACTCTGACTATCTCATATCGCCATCTGAATTTCAGCCAGTATTTGTGGGGTATTAACATATCCCTATAAACACAGTTTTGAAAGTCATATTTTTATTATGACTTCCTAAGCATATAAGTCATATTTTTATTATGAGTTCCAGAGCGTATAAGTCATATTTTTATTATGACTTCCAGAGCGTATAAGTCATATTTTTATTATGACTTCCAGAGCGTATAAGTCATATTTTTATTATGACTTCCAGAGCGTATAAGTCATATTTTTATTATGACTTCCAGAGCATATTTTTTTCTAATAGTTACACAACACAAAACCGAGAAGCCACTTAAGCTAGAGCACTTTTTCTCCTTTCCTCAATCCTCCCTACTTTCAATTTTCTCATTCTCTTTTTTTTTTTTCAATCATTTCACCCCTAACAAATCATGACTGCCACTGGCATGCACAGGGTTACAGTGGGAGACAAGACTGGAAAATTGATCTGTCATGTTTATTCCCATAATTCTTTTAGGGTATAAAATCTCCCTGTCTATTTTTGGGGTTTTGATCTGCGGTATTTTAATTTAAAGAAGGAAGAAGCTTCCCATAATTCTTTGCAGATATAAAATCTCCCTGTCAGTTTTTGAGGGTTTGGATGTGCTGTAATTATTTTAAAAAGTAAAGGACCTTTCCATAATTTTTCAGGGATATAAAATCTCCCAGTCAATATTTGGATCTTTGATCTGTAGTTTTTTAATTTAAAAAAAAAAGAACCATCCCATAATTTTTCAGGGATATAAAATCTCCCTGTCAATATTTGGGGCTTTGATCTGTCATTTTTAATTTTAAAATAAAAGGATTTTCCCATAATTCTTTGAGGATATAAAATCTTCCAGTTGATATTTTGATTTGTAGTTTTTTTTAATTTAAAAAAAGAGAACCATCCCATAATTTTTCAGGGATATAAAATCTCCCAGCCAATCATTAAGGTTTTGATCTGCAATATTTTATTCAACTTGAGAGGATGAGCATGTTTCAAGCCATAAATCTATATATTTGCAAAATCAAAGTTCAAGATTTCATGAGCATTTTGAGCCTAAAGCAAGCAACTATAAAGGATCATCTTGATTACTGGAGTTCCACTCAGGCTGTTATCAAGTGCAGTATAGCATTTGTGGTACAAAAGACAGTGTGATAGCAATGTGAAAGCTTTTTGATCATGATTTCTTAAGCATGACTTCCTGGATCAACATGGTTCAATACATTTACAATCTTAATCTGGTATGACTGAGCTCAACACAAGATTTTGGCCACATTCAAAATAGCCAAGCTAGATCAACTCGATTACTGTTAACTTTAGTACTTGATCTTAGGAACCCCAGTCAACATGAAGTGGGTTCAACACGGCACTAGTTCAAAATGGGTGAAAGCAATGATGGCTTTTTTTCTTCTCTCTATCTATTTCTTTTCCTTCCTTTTTTCTTTTTTTTTTTTTTTTGCGTGTCGAAGGGGATAGAAATGTGGTTTTGAGTAGCAGCTAAGATCAGAGTCCAGGAAATGCAAATTCGAGGTGAGTCTTTCGCAAAATCAATGAAGACAATATTACTGAGACATAATGAGGAACAATGGGTAGGTGGGTGGTTGCTTTTTGTGTGAGCACGTGGATACCGATGCAACAAGGCAGATGAGGGGCAGGGGGGCAAAAGCAGAGAAATCACGAAAACCAATCTAGTGATCAATAAAATGAAACCCACACCACAAAGAATTGTGGAGCAGGGCGGATGAGAATGGGGAGATCAAGACAGAAAACTGTCTATATAGAGATGCAGAAAGATGTCTCTATAAACAGTATATATATATATATATATATATATATATATATATATATTAGATGGAATAAAATGTTCATATCAGTAAGAATGTAGAAAGAAATTTTACACACACACACACACACACATACATATATATATATATTTATATATATATATATATAAAGGAAACTCAACACGTCATTTATATTGGTTATAAATTATACTTCATTTCTATAAGTTAAATTAGCTCATTTCATCAGATCACACTATATTCGTTCCATTGGGAACAAATATTTCATTGGAATAAGCATTTCTTTACAATGAAAAGGAAAACAAGTAAAAAGATTTACAGACAGAGACATTGCCATTATCTTAGTCTCTGTCTTTCAATTTTTACATCCGGCCAAATTTTAACTTTTAATAATTTATGTTTATAATTTAGAAACACTGTATTAATATATAACTAGCAGTATAGCCCAGTGTTGCTTGGGTGTAATGAAAGCTTTAAAAATAATCCATGATCCTGGAGTTCAGACTCTTTGGACATTGGCACGAAAGACTAAAAAGCAATAGTTGTTTCCAGTTAAAGCAAAACCGTAGACTGAAAAGAAAAATGAATGGATGTAAGTCAAATTTTGATTTCCTGGTATCAATATCAAATAAGTTTTTTTCATTATAAACTGAATTTTGAAGGCTAAATAAGTCCTCTGAGTAAATGGTATCATAGCTGAGACTATAATTATACCTACTTAGAGCCAAACCCGAAGCAAAAACTAAAATAAAAGAGCTGAAAAAAATACAGACATACAGGCAGATAAACAGACACACACACAAACATCTTGCCTTTTATATATATATATATATATATATATATATATATATATTATTGATTTTCTGCGCTGTTGTAAGAACTGCAACCTTGATGCTACTGAATATCGTTTCTTATGTCTTTGTCTATGAGTGCATCAAATTTGATTAAAATCGGACCACTCCTTCTATAACCCGATTTTTCCATTATCGATTTTCGATATTTATCAGGGGTACCTTACCTCAACACAAAACCTAGCTAAGAACACTCGCAGATGCTTATAGTACAACTGTGTAAATCAGTTCAGCCGTTTCACAGTCTATAGGTAACGGACACACACACACACACACACACACACACACACACACACACACACACACACACAAAGTTCCATTTATAAATAAGTTTAGATATTAGTATATTAATTGGAATATATTGTATTCTTGTGATTTTTACAAAATCTGTCCAGACCTTTCATTTCTGCAGGGAAACACTTCTTGCTTGAGCTGAGAACTTTTCAGCACTTGTTCATTTAAACCATTTAATCTCACTTCTGAAAGTAAGGTATTTAAACCAAACAACAAAAGTCTGGAATTCTGTGCTATACCATCATGCAGTTTTCCCTCTCTTTTCATTTCAGAGCCCTGATTCCAAGGAAACATCTACTTACCATATTCCCAAAGTGAGTCAATCAAGCATGACAAGTTCTTTAATTAAGCCATTTACAGCCAGTGGAATCTCCCAGCACGTCATCTCAATTCTGTCACTTTATTACCAAGGAGATGGCATTCAGTAATAATGGCCAATCCATATTTGCATTTATAACCAAATAAATTATCTTTGACTTGCAATCTCTTCCCTATTTGCTACCTTTAAATACTCAGTAAAACAAGCACAGATGAGCATGAAGTCATTAGACAGGCCAGATCAGACTTTTACAGCACTGAGATGCTGTAACACTTCTTTGAAGTCAAATCCTCCTCATTTCCCCCATATTCCAAATGTAAAAAGAAAGTCCCATTTATTTTTTTTCCAAGAACTGCCAATATTTCTGAGATGAGGTAGTATTTACAGTATTTACATTATTTGGACTATTGTTCTCATCTTTGTTGCCATTTGTATGATGTTTCGGCTGTTGTACACTCCAGACTTCTTCAGGTGCTAGGAATTTTTAACCCTTTCTTACAAATGCCAAATGCTCTCATCTTTATTGCCATGTTTATGACATTTCATCCATTGTATGCTACAGCGTTCTTTGGGTGCTATGAATTTTGAAATGAACCCCTGGAGTAGATTGTCTTCAAGGATATATAGCCTAGTGGATACTGGTTAGTTCTAGTGCCTTAACCCAAAAAGTTGTGAGTTCAATACCTGGTTACAGCAGGGGTGAACAAATAACTTAGAGAGTTGAGTTAAAGGGAGTTAACTACATGACATCCAGAAGGGGCATGGCACATGGAATGAGAACAATGTATCCCAGTGATCAAAATAAAGAGTTTGATTTAAAATTCCTAGCATCTAAAGAAGGCTGGAGTGTACAACAGCCAAAGTGTTGTAAACATGGCAATAAAGATGAGGATAACAGTCTAAACAATGTAAATAATGATATACAGGACTTCAACAAGATTTCGATATTTCCTACACGTATCTGATATCTCTTTTGCTGACTGTAGACCTGCATATTGTCCTGAACCACAAAAGTAATTGCATATGTAGTGGAAGCATACTTCACCAGCCAAAGATCCATTATTGCAGCCTAAAGGAAATTTGGACAGCATTTTGAAAAGTAACAGGCACCATCTCGAAAGGTGATCCTGCGTTCTCTTACAAGTTTCCATGAAACAAGCAATGCCAACAGTCTTTGAAATGAGAGAGTAAGTTTGTGTAAGTTTTTTGTGGTGGCGACCATCTCAGGGTGTAAGATTCAAATTTATTATGGGACATCTTTTATTAGTAGGCACCTTCTTCTTCATGTGCCATGTCCCTTCAGGACGTCGGCAATCATGGACTTCCACTTGGCTCTGTCTCTTGTCACTCTCAATAATTTTTCTTTCCAAAGCCCTGCTCCGTCAACCATTTAATTAGACCTAACAAGTATGACTCGCACTGCTTTCCCTGTCTCTTCTTCCATTTATCCGACCTGTGAGTGTCAAGTTCTTCAGGCTTTCCTTCCTCATTACGTGTCCCAGGAACCTCATTTGTCTCATCCTGATATTTATTATCAGTTTTCTTCTCATTTGCATCCTTCCAACAATTCATCGTTTCACATGTTTCTTCTTCCATTTATCCAACCAGTGAGTGTCAAGTTCTCCAGGCCTTCCTTCCTCATTACGTGTCCCAGGAACCTCATTTGTCTCATCCTGATATTTATTATCAGTTTTCTTCTCATTTACATCCTTCCAACACTTCACTGTTGCACATGTGCTCCATTCAGAGTATCCTCAGCATCCTTCTGTAAAACCACATTTCTGCTGCTTCAAGCCTCTCTTTCATCTTTGATGAGATCGCCCAGCATTCACTTCCATACAGAAGGACAGATATCACAAAGCAATCCAGCACTTTTTTCTTTGTTTCTAATGAGATTTTCCTGTCTTTCAGTACTCTGCTCAGCTTCTGAAATGCAACTTTGGCCATGTGAATGCATCTTTGGATCTCTGTGTCACATTTTCTATCCTCTGTCAACATACTTCCCAGGTATTTGAATTTTTTTACTTGTTTTATTTTAGACTAGCAGTATAGCAGGCGTTGCTCAGGTGTAATGAAAGCTTTAAAACTAATCCATGGTCCTGGAGCTCAGACTCAGCCTAAAGAATATTTGTGTGAAGTTTGGTGAGAATCGGATAAAAATTGTGGATTTGTATAAAGGACAGATAAACAGACACACACAGAAACATCTTGCCTTTTATATATATATATATATATATATATATATATATATATATATATATTATTGATTTTCTGCACTATTGTGAGAACTGCAACCTTGAAACTTCTGAATGTCATTTCTTATGTCTTTGTCTATGAGTGTATCAAATTTGATTAAAATCGGACCGCTCCTTCTATAACCCGACTTTTTCGATTATCGATTTTTGATATTTATCAGGTGTATCTCAACACAGAACCTAGCTAAGCACACTCACAGATGCTTATCGTACAACTGTAGTAAATTTTCAAGAAAATCGGTTCAGCCGTTTCGAAGTCTATAAGTCACAGACACACACACACACACACACACACACATACACACACACAGACAAAGTTCCATTTATAAATAAGTTTAGATTAGATTCTCCAACATCTTAAGTTGTCTGATTTTCATAGAAAGAGCATTGTCATCTTTAACTTTTGTCTAGTTTATCTTACATCTTATTTTTGTTGCTTTTTTACACCAAACGATAGTAGGTGCTGGTATAGTCTATGAACTACATGCCATTGTAATTCTCCAGCTTAGATTTAGACAGGCTTGTGATCTACAGTCAAAGTTATTGTGTATAATTGATAAAAGCTGCCTCGGTTTATATAACAAACCAACTGAAAGTTGAGTAAAAATATGTAATTTTACACAAAGGCAGGAGGTAATCTTCAAAAACGGTGACTTTAATTGAAATCTAATTTTATCATATGCCCTCCAAGTAATCTGACCTCTGCATGTCCCTTTGAATGTTTCTGAAATGTAGATTCTATCTTTCTTTTTACTAGTAATTATGGTGGGCAGGTGGTAATCTTCACAGAAGGCGGCTTTAAATATTTAAATTGAACTTGTCAGTGAGAGAGCTGTGGACTTTGGAAACTTTTGGCATTGTTTTAGATCACAAGCTACACCAGAAACATGCATGTAAATCGCATTCTATATCACCATGCACTCAATACTAAGTATCTTAAGTTGTCTGGCTTTCAATAAATGAAGCACAGTTACTATCAAGGCAGGACTAGAATTGTCTACTTAATTTTTTTTCATTATTTTTAATCAGAACGAAGAATGCACTGGTGCTGACACTCACTCTTCAACCTTACATTTCGGAATTTTGTAATTTCTAGTATTTAATGTTGTGATTACATATTTTTTTTTATTAAGGTTTTTATTTTTATTTTATTCAAGGTGAGATTTTCTTTTTCCACTGTCTGTAAAATGAAAAGAAAGGAGAACTCCGTGATCCGATTTTATTAATCGACATTCTCAAAGAAGTCCTTGTTTTGCTAAAGTGGAAGAACTGACCTTTTTCTTTCAGAACCAGTAACATTACAAGAAGAAATTCTTAAGAACTGCACTTACCTGCAACAAAGGGAAAACGACAATTAGCAGACAGATAATCAATTCATTTGAATTTTGGAACGAGACTAAGCTCCAGAATATGCTAACATTTGAAAAAATGGAGTTTATAAATTAGGTATAACAATAAAAAAGTGATAAACAATAAACAAGTACTTAATGATAAGAAAATAGAATGATTTTCTTTTTTTTTTTTTTTAATCATATCACCCTGAGCAAGGCAGTAACGCCACTGATGTGCAGGGGGCTACATAGGAGTGAAAAGATTGGAAAAGAGAAAGCTGGAAACCGCATCCTAAACAGGAAACAAGGGATGAGCCTCTTCACCTGTTCAATAGACGTGGGTGGAATATGAACCGGGCGATAATTTAGTCTATCTACTCCAATTGAAAAAAAAAAAAAAGTGAGAAGAATGGAAAAGAGAAAATCGGAAACCGCATCCTAAACAGGTAACAAGGGATTATAACAATATAAGATTAATTATAACAATATGATGTGATGTAAGTTATGTGACGGATGGATGGTTTGTTTTTAACCCTATTAGGTACAATAAGAGATTAACAATAATGACTAGTAATAAAATTGCGACATTTTGCAGAGTCATCTTTTGACTGGCTTTGGCTACTCTAGGAAGTCTTCTAACAGGAGATGGAAAGTGGGACACAGAGATCTGAAGGCGAATTGGCATGGCAAAGGACGTGTTCCAGAAGCCGAGTAAAGTACTAACACACAGGAAAATTTCACTAGAAACAAAGAAAAGAGTGCTGGATTGCTATGTGATGTCAGTTCTTCAATACGCTAGTGAATGCTGGACAATATCATCAAAAATGAGGACAAAACTTGATGCAGCGGAAATGTGGTTCTACAGAAGGATGCTGCTGATATCGTGGACTGAGCATGCAAGCAACGATGAGGTGTTGGAAAGAATAGCAACAAAAAGGAAATTAATACTGAGCATCAGGAAGAGACAACTGAAGTTCCTGGGACATGCAATAAGGAAGGAGAGGTTGGAGAACCTGATACTGACTGGCCAGATGAAGGAAAGATGATGACGGAAACGGGGTTGCCAGGAGTAACAGGAGCAAACATACTAAGAGCCACAAGGAATAGGGTGATGTGGAGAACCATGATCGCCTACGTCCTGAAGGGACAGGGCACATAGAAGAAAAAGAAAATTGAAAAATTATAACAAAATACAGTAAGAAAAGTTGTGGTGGCTAGAAGATCTTTAAAGTGAGGAGCCTGAGCATGTACGCTTGGGCCAGGGTCAAATATAACCAAGCCAAACAACTGTTAGTTGTGCTGGCCTCAGCGGCAACCACATATCCACCCTTCTAGCGCAATGTGGCAACTGTTCCATGGGAACGGGCACCTATCAGTATTTCATTTTTTTTCTCAGAAGCGTATCTGTCCTTGGACAGATAGACAACTGAGCCGCACTTTGCACAAAGACAGAAATGCAAATGAGAAACGATGATTCCTAAGTGGCAGGTGCCAGGTAAGTATAATAATTTTTCTAAGCATAGCTTAGATGTGGCACAAGATCGAATGTATGGAGCAACTCGCTATTCAGTTGCAATTGATCTCACACAATAAGCCTGTTAACCATTACACCACACCGAGGTGCTCCTATATAGGAATGAATGCTATATCTTCAGAGATAAAGAGGACACTTGAAGCAATAGAAATGTGGTGCTACAGAAAGATGCTGAGAATAGCATGGAATGAACCTGTGAAAATAACTAAGTTTTAAGAAAAATGGAAACAAAATGGTCAGTTATACTTAGAAAAGGACAGTTGCAATTTCTAATGCACATAGTGAGGAAAGAAGGCTTAGAACATATAACACTCACAGAGAATATTGAAGGCAAGAACAGAGGAAAGCATCAAATAACCTACCTAGCAAGATTGTGTAAATGGTTGGCAGAATGGCGATTAAAAGAGACATCAAAAAGACAAACAATGATAAGTACTAAAATGAACAAGAATGTGTGGAGAACCATGATCGCCCATTTCCTGATTAACTAGGTATATGAAAGAAAAAAAAGCATTACAAACAGAATGCATTAATATATACTTTAATAAACAGGCTTGAGAAGCAGCTTTTTTTTTGTTTTTTAATTATATTTTATACTATTTAACACTTAGCTTGGGGTTTAAGAAAAGGATTCAAACCTGTCTCATAGGAATTTCTGTGAAAGTGAATGCAATAATGCTGACTGGAATTTGAACTTGTCAGCTATTTTTTTCTTTCTGAGCCTCTAACAATTACACCACCTGCACACCTTGGAATCAGTTAGTCAGTTAAGTGTCATACACTTTTGAGTGATCAGGTCTCTTTCGAGACATGACTGTCTGGACAGAAGATTTTTCTTGCAATAGGTTGCCATTTATTTCTGTGGTAGACTGGTTGCTAACCAAGGCTAAAGAACCCAGTCTGTTCTGCTATTTAGCCCATAGCTGGAGGGAGAAGAGATGGATCAATACCTTTGCAATGAATTCAACTGGAATTTGAACTTGGCTCTCCAATTTCTTGTTCCAGGCTGATATTCACAGCGCCACAACACACACCTTAGAATAGTTAAGCAAAAAAAGAAGTATCAATTTTCACATCGGACTCAATACTTTACAAATGAGCTTTAGATTTAAATACACAAGAGATAATATCAAAGAGGCAATAGGTGGAGGGTGGAGACACAGAGGGCATGGACAGCTGGTGTAATGCTGAGTAGAAAACTGAATCCAGCTATAGTAGGTGAGATTCAGCGCTGAGAATGCAAGTCTCAGGACAAGACAAAAGCCAAACATGGAAGCAGTCCATTAGCGGGCACCCACATCCTCACGACACGCAGACCCCACTGAGAGTCATATTAAATGGTAAAAGGCTGCTGTCATGATGGAATCGCAGATTTACAACAAACAATTAAGCGATATTTGTTTGTCTGGCAGCAGACAAAGAGAGTAAAAGTCAGAATACTTCATTGCTTTTCATGAATGAATTACTCGAGTTTAATCCGGTAATGCTATCAGTAATGGGAGACCGAAAGTCTGTGAGCAATTGTCACATCAGATAGAGAAACCTGATGCAATTTCTTAGCTTGTTTAATTCCAAAGTACTTTGTGAATTTAAAACTCTTTCTGTTTTTTATCACGTATTAAATAATCTTGAAAACAACAGTAATACAAGAAACATAATTGTGTGTGTGTGTGTGTGTGCATATATATATTCTAAACATATACTGTTAAATATAAGAGACAATGAAAATCTATTATGTTTAATCATGAGCTGTTCTAAATGTCGTATTTTGGCTTTAATTTCAGTTGAAAAAAAAGACAAAAATTCTCCAACATTTGGATAATTTTTTATTAATTTGGTTCTAAGCTTTCGGCTCACATGAGCCATCTTCAGAGAGCTTATTAAGACGGTAACACAATAACATCCACCATCACCGACAATTTTATTTTGTGTTGACATAAAACTCTGCTAGTTACCAAAAATAACAAATGCAATTTGCAAATTTGCAATGCAATTCTATGACGTCACACTGCGTGATAATATATATATATATGTTATGGGGAAACACACCTATTCCTCAGGTAATGGACTCTCCCTCCTATATTAATAAGAGTTAACTGGAAGTTAACGGGAGAAGTTCTTGGGAAGTTCATTGGAGTTCTTTAGAGTTCTATTGGAGTTCAGTAGAACTACTAGGCAGTTTATATTGGTTGGCAGTTAGCCGAATACTAAGGAGTCAGCTTTCAATGGAAGATTACCAAGTTCCTAACATTTTGGGTATGTTAAGTCGATTAGCAACCAACATAGCCTGATTATAACCTTCAGTGCAAAAACTACTCCACAACAATATATATATATATATATATATATATATATATATATATATTCCATTTTTAAATGAGTTATTATGCTGGAAAATATTCAAAAGTTCTACAATATAATTGTATTGAACACTTTTTATTACAAATGTGCACTAGTCTAATCTTATTATGACCAGAAATTAAGTAATTAAACAATCAATATATATATATATATATATATATATATATATATATATATATATATATATACTTAACAAAAGGCTAAAAACTTTTTGTGGGTTTTTAGCCTTTTTGTTAAATACCTTTGTTCTACATATTCAATTTTGATATTTGTATTGAGCACTTTTTTGTTGTTCATACCTTAGAAGCATCAGTTTTCTGCCTTCCTTTTGTGTTGATATTTATTTATATATATATATGTCAGATTAAATAAATTGCAATTGTGGAGTATGAATAGATTATATTAAAAATAAGCAGATGCAATGTCTGCTTATTTTTTATATAATCTTGTCATACTCACAGATAATCTTTCGCATATTTTAATTGAAAGATGTAAGAAAAGAGCTGTAACTTTGACAGATGATTTTATTATTAATTTCTCGATGTTCTCAAGTACATTCAATCTCCTTCCAAGATCATCTTCAGGGGTGCAAGTTGTCATCACAAAAAAAACTGCAAAACTGTGTTGCTAAAAATTACTATAAATTTTCTTTTTACTTCAAATGTAATGGTTGACAAATTGCTTAACATTCATTAGAATGTTAAAATTATCCAAAATGGAATTTTTTTATGTTATTAAAGTATGAAAAAATTGTTCTTTTTATAAACATTTTAGAACATTACTACAGTATTCATAGCTGATTCTTTTAGTTGATGTCTTAAAGATTATCCATGAGTATGAACAATTTTATTAAAAATAAGCAGACACAATGTTTTCAATTTATTTAATCTGACATGCCGAAAAGAAAATTTGCTGCCTAAATATATATATATATATATATATATATATATATATAATAGAATAAATAAAAAACAAAGTAAGAAATATCTCTTAATCTAATATGTTTCACTTTAATTAAAGCTTCTTCAGTCATACGCAGATGTTAGGATCATGGGAATGGTATGAATTCACCTTTTTTTCCCCCACGTCTCAGCTATGGGTTAAATGCCAGAACAGATTTAGTCCTAAAGCCCTGGGTGGTAAGCAGTCTACCACAGAAAGAAGCAGTAACCTACTGCTGGAAAATCTGCTTAAAAGACTATGAATCAAGATAGACATGATTGCCCAAGTGAGTATTTCTTATAGTCAGTCAGTTAAGTGCCATACGTGATACACGCTTGGGTGATCATGCCTCGAAAGAGACATGACTGACTGGGCAGAAGATTATCCCGCAGTAGGTTGCCATTGCCTTCTGGGGTAGACTGGTTGCCAACCAAGGCTATAGAACCCAATCTGTCCTGCTATTTAACCCATAATTGGAAGGAAGAGACGGATTAATACCTTTCCCAAGGGTATTTGCGTGTAAGTGAATACAATGGATTCAACTGGAATTCGAACTCAGCTCCCCAGTTTCTCCTTCAGAGCCGATATCCACTGTACCTTATTACGTACTGTTTCTTATAGTAACTGACTGATTTGAAAATACATGCATCATTTTGTAGAACAGACTCCTGAAAGGGTGCTTCTCCAATCCTTACAATCTTAGCCTCTTTATGTCGGGTGCTTCTGCTATTCATCTTTTGGTTCTCGAGAAAATCTAAGAGAGAAACTGCAATATAATCAATCATGACTTGGCACCTTGCCTTTAGTCACTTTCTCACTGATCTGATGTGGCTTCTTCCTGTCTTTTTTACAAGTGATTTATGGTATTTGCTCTGATGAGCTATTTATCCTGCTTCCCTGACCACATGTAATTATACATGCTACTTGATTGGCAACAAGGTCCCACCCTTTTAATATCAAATTAGTTAAATGAAAATACCTCTTCTACTCTAATAGTTTCTTTTCTCACATTCCCATTGTTTGTGGAACTCTCTTCCATTTGATTGATAACTACAATCTCCAAAAATTTAAATGCGATGTCAATCTTGATCTAATCAGATATAATTTTACTGCAGCACATACATTGATCTCTTCCACAGTAGAAAAACCATATGTTTATATAGAACTCAATGGGCAAGATTCCTTTCAACTGCCGCTGGAAAAAGTTAACCTGTTAAAGCATAATTTTATATTACCTGAAGGCTATCTGTCCAATACTTGTGCTGACTAGAAAATACATACAGAAGCCACTCAACAACACTCACTTTCTGTTCATTTAGATTTCCTGATGGCTATCTGTTCAATATTTGTGCTGAGTAGCAAATACACGCTCAAGCCACTCAACAACACTCACTTTCTGTTCATTTAGATTTCCTGATGGCTATCTGTTCAATATTTGTGCTGAGTAGCAAATACACGCTCAAGCCACTCAACAACACTCACATTCTGTTCATTTAGATTTCCTGATGGCTATCTGTTCAATATTTGTGCTGAGTAGCAAATACACGCTCAAGCCACTCAACAACACTCACATTCTGTTCATTTAGATTTCCTGATGGCTATCTGTTCAATATTTGTGCTGAGTAGCAAATACACGCTCAAGCCACTCAACAACACTCACATTCTGTTCATTTAGATTTCCTGATGGCTATCTGTTCAATATTTGTGCTGAGTAGCAAATACACGCTCAAGCCACTCAACAACACTCACTTTCTGTTCATTTAGATTTCCTGATGGCTATCTGTTCAATATTTGTGCTGAGTAGCAAATACACGCTCAAGCCACTCAACAACACTCACTTCCTGTTTCTGTCATCTGTTTTTTTTACTCACTGTAACCCCTTCATTCCAGTGACGGTCCTACCTTGCTGGGTGTGGAGTGGTTATAAAAAATATTTTTTCTAGTGTTAAGTGTTGTCTTTCCCACATATCCTCATAAACGGTACCTATATTTTTTTCTTCATTTTTTTTTTAATCATTTCATCCCAAGCAAGGCAGTACCACCACTGATGTGCAGGCAGCTACATAAGAGAGTTAAAGTTTTAGACAGAGGGAGAGTGACGACAAAGACGAACTAACTACGGGGGTGAAAGAGAAAGAGCAAGAGAAGGATGGAAACACAAGTATGAAGACATTTACGAAGGTAGAGAGAAAGGAAAAGAACAAGATACACATGGTGATGTGGAAAGGGCTGGAGATAAGTGAATAAGAGATAGGAATTGACGTTGCATTTAAATTCTTGGAGGTTGCCAGGAAAGCAAGTATATGGAAGGGAGTTTTACAGGTAGGAAGCGCAAGTAAAAAAGTATGTGCTTACAACAACTTCATTTAGTAAAACTCTACCCTGAAGGGCTCTTAGATATTGTATTATTTGAAAAATTAGTAAAATAAATAATTACTCTGGCCGACTTACTTTTTTTTTTTTTACCTAAATGTTGTCAGGCAATGTGTACATGTTACTGGGGTATTTTTTCATGGTGAATATGAAAATCAAGTCCATTTACTCTCCACACATCATGTTTTGACAGTACAGATAATTTCTACTTTGCTTAAAATAAGCAGGAAAACCTATTTAACAGTGATATGTGAGGGCAAACAAGAACTAACATTAAACGTTTTCAGGCTAGAATAACTTATCATCAAAAATTATCCCAATAACTCAAAGAATGCCTTTTCAGCATTTTCTGTTCAGGAAAAGAAAAAAAGTTTTCATCAGGAGAAAATAAACCACCTCCTCGTTAAATTTTATCCTCATGAAGTAATAATTTTGATGAAGCATATAAGGGCATGCCAAAAAGCGAACAAATTGCTTTTCAACTGGGTCAATAAGCACCAGGAGGTTAAACTGCTCTGTATAAATTTTTGGTCTGACAAAATGTTGGTGGTGTTGGAGACAGTGAGGAAAAATGCCTCTCAGTGGACCTCAAATTGAATGACTATATCGAATCCACTGCTAAGAAGGTCGGTTCACTGTGCAGAGCCAGGAAGTTTTTCCTGTCTGAGTTCATTCTGCACAGATATAAATCTACCATATGTCCTATTGAATACTGCTGCCACATTTGGTCGGGTACTTATGCTATTCACCTTGGGGTTCTTGACAAAATCTAAAGGAGAATCTGTAATGTCATCGACACTGACTTGGCAGCTCAGCATGAAGTGGCTTCCCTGTGCCTCTTCTACAAATACTTTCACACCTTCTACTCCGATGAACTTAGCTCACTGGTGCCCCCTAGGCATGAATTTACATGAACTATTTGATTAGCAACTAGGTCCCACCCTTTTACAGTGAAATTGATAAAATGTAACTGCAATTTCTACTATTAGCTTCTTCTCACGCACTTCCCACCTGTGGAATTCCCTTCCATATACTTGCTTCCCCGACAGCTACAATCTCCAGGAATTTAAATGTAAGGTCAATAGACATCTCCTATCTCACTAACTTGCATCCATTCTCTCAAGCTCTTTTTTCCATCCATTCCACCCCCATTACACCAGTATTTTTATCCGTCTATTAACCTCCTCCTGACATTTTCTATAACTAATCCCTCTTTCTTATTACTTTCCCCTATGTAACCCCCTGCATAACAGTGACAGTCAAATGCCTTGCTTGGGGTAAAATGATTTTTTAAAAAAATAATTTGGCTATGTTCGGTGGCTATTTTAAGCATCGATAAAGAAATTTCTAATCCTGCTAGTCCCAAATACACTTGCCAAGCACCCTAACAACCCTTAATAAATCTTTGGTCAGACAAAATGATGGTGATGTTGGAGACGGGTCAGAAAAATGCCTATTTGGCCATTGCTTATCTGGTGTTCGGTGGCTATTTTAAGTGCCGATAAAGAAAATTCTAATCCTGCTAGTCTAAAATACACTCGCCAAGCACCCTAACAACCCTCATTTATCAATGTTCTTATGCCTGTTATACAGAGACTGCATGACAATACCAGACCTCCGTAAATTCAAGTGATATGACGAAATCTTATGACAGTTTCAGACTTTAAGTGAAAACTACTAATAAAAATTAAAATCGCTGTTTTTAAATGAAAAAAAGAAAATTAATGCTGAGTATCAGCTAAAGTTCCTGGGACATGCAATGAGGAAGGAGGGCTTGGAGAACCTGATACTAACAGGCCAGATAGAGTAAAGGAGAGACTGAGAAAAACAGCATGTAACATGCTTGACTGGCCTAAGCGGGTGGATGGCTGAACAGAGGTTTCGTGGTGTAACAGGAGAAAGCGTGCTGAGAGCCACCAGGGATAGAAAGATGTGGAAGACCATGATCACCTACGTCCTGAACGGACAAGGCACATAGAAGAAGAATAGTTTTCACCACCAGAAAATAAATCACCTACCTGTTAAAATTTTATCCCTGTGAAGTAATAATTTTGATGAGTACAGAATCACATAAGGGCATGCCAAAAAAAGCAACCAACTCCCTTTTCAATTGCATTAACAAGCACCAGGATGTCAAACTGCATCTTTATAAATTTTGGGTCAGACAAGATTCTGGTGGTGTTGGGGACAGGTAGGAAAAGTGCTGTGTTGGCTATGCCTATCTAGTGTTTGGTGGCTATTTTAAGTGCTGATAAAAAAAAATTTTGATCGTATTAGTCTACCTCGCCAAGCACCCTAACAACCCTTGTTGTTCCAATGCATGTTATACAGAGACAATCCCAGACCACCATAAATTCAAGTGATATGATAAATTCTTATGACGGTTTCAGGATTACAGTGAAAACTAAAAATAAAAAAAAATAAAAAAATAAAAATTGAAATCGTTGTATTGAATGACTTTTAAAGAGCTTCTTTTATGAAAAGTACATTTTTCAGGTAACCGCTTGGGAACACCAGGTGCTGTAAGTGTTTAGTGACGGATATGCATTGTGGTGCAGTGGATATCAGCTCAGAAAGAGAAACAGGTGAGCTGAGTTTGAATTCCAGTTGAATACCCTGCATTCACTTAAGCACTGGTACCCTTAGGAAAGGTATTAATCCATCAATTCCCTCCAGTTATGGATTAAATAACAGGGTAGGACTTGGTGACCCTGCCCTTAAAAACAGGTACCAATGAATCTTGGCACTTGAAAAGAAAAAAGTATTACTAGACACAAAACTTATATAAAAACAACAATAAATTATTGAAAGAAAAAGGTATTACCAGCAATAAATAAATAAGATTTAGTTGGCAATAAATGACCCGCTGAGGTTGATATGTCATAAAACAAAAACAACCAACCAACCAACATTTTTCAGTGAGATATCTCACAAAATCAAGCATTTTCAGGTCAGTTTATATGAATTGAAATAGCTTAGAATTCATTTTGAAAGATATTTGGATGCTTTTTCGTGAGTGATAAATCATTTTAGCATGAAACAAAATGTTTCAAATATGTCACTTGCATATGTCTGTAAATTAAGCATTTTGGCCGATTCTAATCAAAACCGAAATTATCTGTACTTAAAGAACGTGATTTGATTTGATTTTTAGATTTAGCATAAAAAATAGCCCAGAAATGCATGCCCATTGCCCAGAAATATTTGGATTGAAAAAATGTTGATCAGCGTTATCAAGATAACATCAGTCAAACTTCTTTTTTTTTTAAGAATCTAAAAAAAAGGAAAAACACAAAAAGAAGAAAACTCGTAAAAGACTTCTATTGCTTCCAAACTCATTTATTTAAACAATTATCAATTCAACCTTTATCTTTAAGAGCTTCCCTGTAGCTGGAATTTAATTGTCTCGATGGATATAATACAAGTCAGATCATCTTTAACACTTTTTTCTCAAAGGCCTCCTAATAATTTTTTTTTAATGAATTCTGGGAAGGGTTCTAATGAAAAAGATGCATTCCAGAAGCTTAGTAGAGTATTAAGAGACAGGAAAATTTCACTAGAAACAAAAAAGGGAGTACTAGATTGCTATGTGATGCCAGTGCTAAAGTACAATAGCAAATGTTACACAATCTCATCAAAGACTTGAAGCAACTGAAATATGGTTCTACAGAAGGATGCTGAGAATACCATGGATGGAATACATGAGCAATGACAAGGTTTTAGAGAAGATGGACATGAGAAGGAAACTGATACTTAAAATCAGGAAAAGTATAGCTGAAGTTTTTGGGACATGTAATGAGGAAAGAGGGCTTGGAGAAGCTGATGCTCACAGGATAGGTAGAGAGGAAGAGAGACAAGAAAAACATTGCATGACATACTTAATGAACTTAAGCAGATGGATGGTGGAGCGGGGATTGCATGGAGAAAAGGTATGAGGAGTGACAAGGGACAGGAAAATGTGGAAGGCCATGTTCGCCTACATTCTGAAAGGACACAGTACAAAGAAGAAGATTCTTATGAAAGTAGAAATATACAAAAGATGATTATCTCCCTTTGATGAGTACCTCGAGGTGGTGCAATGGTTAGCAAGCTTGTCTCGCTAGAACTATTGCAATTCAGTAGTGAGTTCGATCCTCACTGGGCGCTCCATACTTTCGACCGTGTGTCACATCTAAGCTGCGCTTAGTAAATTATTATCTCCCTTTGATTGAGGTGAAGTCATGTGTGTCATGTGATGGCTGTTCTTAACAACACGTCAAACTTTGATGAAAATAGTTAGTCAGTTTCAGGGAGTCAAATGAAGATGTTGCGTTTTTTAGCTTAGGCCACTCCCACAGCAAAATGGTGATCAGAAGAGACATGAAGCAACAAAAACAAAGAAAAGCGTATTGAACTGTTATGCAATATTAGTCATCCTATATGGCAATGAATGCTAGACAATCTCATCACAAATGAAAAAGAGACTTGAAGCAAGATAAGCCCCCCTCCAAAAAAGTATACTGAAGTGTTATGTAATATCAATCCTCCTATATGGCAGTGAATGCTGGACAATCTCCTCACAAATGAAGAAGAGACTTGAAGCAAGAGAAACTCCTCTCCAAAAAAGTGTACTGAACTGTTATGTAATATCAGTCCCCCTATATGGCAGTGAATGCTGGACTATCTCCTCACAAATGAAGAAGAAACTTGAAAAACAGAAACAAAGAAAAGAGTATTGAACTGTTATGCAATATTAGTCATCCTATATGGCAATGAATGCTAGTCAATCTCCTCCTAAACGAAGAAGAGACTTGAAGCAAGAGAAACAAAGAGAAGAGTACTGAACTGTTATGTAATATCAGTCCTCCTATATGGTAGTGAATGCTAGACAATCTTCTCACAGACGAAGAAGAGACTTGAAACAACAGAAACAACGAAAAGAGTACTGAACTGTTATGTAATATCAGTCCTCCTTTATGTCAATGAATGCAGAACAATCTCCTCACAGATGAAGAAAAAGCAAATAAAAATACAGTTCTACAGAAGGATGCTGAGAATACTATGAACTGATCATGTTTTAGAGAAAATGGAAATAAAAAGAGAACTTATACATCAGAAAGAGAGAAAGTTGACATATCTAAAACAAATAATGAGGAAAATGGGTTTTGAAAATCTGATACTCACAATATGTAATGAAATTGAAAGAGTCAGAGGAAAACAATGTATAACCTACCAAGCCCCTTTGTATAAATGGAAGATAGAACAAAGTTTATGTTAGATAGCAAAAAGACATTTATTATGAACTACAAAGGAGAGGAAATTTTTGAGAGCCATGATCATCAAAATCGTGAACGTACATGGCACATTGAAAAAGAAGAAATTTTTTAACATACAAAGTCTGATCAAAAATATCAGCACTGGTGTTATCAAAAGACAACTACTACGCATATCAATTTGGAATTTAATCTCTTTAGAAATAGTTTCCTTTCTGAAGCAACACACTTTATCCAGCATTGTTTTCATTGACAGAAGTACTCTTAAAACTCATTTTCTTTTTTGGGGATAGCCAGCAGCTGCCCCATAGCATTCTTTAAGATTGCCTCACTGTCTTGAAATCGTGTTTATTCCAAGTGGGATTTGACTTTTTGTTATGTCGCCAAGTATAAATGAATAACTCAACAACAGAATAAGAATATAAGTTGTATTCCACGGAAAGACGGTTAGTATGTACAGAAGTGATTAGTAATATTTACAATAGAAAGATACAAGAGTCCAATCCGTCGTAAGACGTGTGTATACGTGATTTCTTCCGGTACGCCACCGGAAGTGTGACTAACTCTTCACTGACTCGCACTGACTCTTCAATAACTCATCAGAGACTCTCAAGTGACTCTCTACGACTCTCTTGTAGAGAATCCACCATTGCTATATATAGCAATGGGAACAGTCCATTTGTAGTCAAATAGGAGCGGTGCCCTAACACTTTTGAAGAGGAAAATGTCGCAAAGTGTGAGACCTAGAGAATATGATGGAAACATTTCTAGAATGACTTTTCAGTGGTAGGGAGTGCTGCTGCCTGTTGGAGTCAGGAAGAAAGACACAAAAAGAAAAAGGTAGGTCGAACCAATGTAATGGAATAACAGAACATATGTACAAAATTAGTGTTATTAGTCAGCCAATATAAGTGTCCATCTGAACTATCAAGTCACACTGCATCTCGACTGTCTCCATTGATAAATCTTACAGGTTAGTATCTATGAAGGAGGAAGAGTTCATTCCAATGTAGATAGGGCACCATAGCAGGTAGGAACATCCGCCTCATTGCTTTCACTTGGATTGCCTCAATGTCTTGAAATCTTGTTTCTGTCAAATAGGATTTAACTTTTGAAGAGGAACCTGCTGCAAGATATGAGCTCTGGAGAATATGATGGAAGCATTCCTAGAATGCTTTTTGGATGGAAGGTAGGAACAGCTGCCTCATTGCTTTCTCTTTGATTGTCTTAAAATCTTAAAATCTTCTAAGAGGGATCTAATTTTTTCAAAGGAAGTAGTTTGGAAGTAATGAGTTCTTTTTTTTTTACTCATCATTTCACCCCAAGCAAACCTACACTGGTGTGCATTGGGTTACAGTGAGAGAAAAACTGGGTACAGGGGATACCAAAGAAAGGATACAAGATGGATTGGATTTACAGAGGTGGATGGGATTTAGGGAGGTAGAAGATAGCAATTGACAATGCATTTAAACTTTTGGGGATTGTAGCTATCAGGGAAGCAAGTATACAGAAGATAATTTGGTAAACAGGAAGTGCAAGAAAAGAAACTGTTAGAGTAGAAGTGACAGTTACATTTGGCTATTTTGGCAGTTAAAGGGTGGGACTTCAATGGGAATCTGGTAGTACAGGTAAATTTATGTGGTCAGGCCACCAAGAAAAGAAGTTCATCAGAGCAGAAGCCATGAAAATATTTGTAGAAAAAACAGAAAGAAGCAACATTCTGTTGGTGAGTAAGTGACTGACGTCAAGCTTCTAAGTCAGGATTGATTATGTTGTAGATTCTTCTTTGGATTTTGTTGAGTGGGAATATAGTCATTGCTT
Source organism: Ascarosepion bandense (assembly GCA_037127315.1). Taxonomy (NCBI): domain Eukaryota; kingdom Metazoa; phylum Mollusca; class Cephalopoda; order Sepiida; family Sepiidae; genus Ascarosepion; species Ascarosepion bandense. The sequence goes on along the minus strand of JBBBDQ010002226.1, from coordinate 679,495 downwards.
GATCTGGAGGAAATTTTGTTTTGTGTAAAACTGTTGTACAAGTCTTGCTATGGTAAGACACCCACACTCTACACACTTTCCTTCCAAGCACTGCTATAATAATGAAATAATCAAGAATGATATTAGTCTTTGTGTGCTGTAGATTTCCATGTCAGTCTGTACCAAGCAGCTTCATTCTGCATACTTTAGCTCCATCACTACAGCAGCAGTCTTGATACTTTTCAATCCGAGCACATAGCTGGAAATTACTTGCATACTGAACAGAAAACAGAACAGACAGTTCCGTGCCATCTTAAAGGAATATTTCTCTAACTCCTTCAGAGACACAATGAATTCCATATGGAACAAGTGATGCAAAAATAAAATTTGTTTTTTTAATATAAAAAAATAAAAATTTAAAAAAAGCCAACACAATTCTTTCTCTTCTTTCTTTGCAGAAAAAAAAATATTCCTGTTAACTATTCTTTGCCTCTTCCTGAAATTCCTCTTTCTTCATATTTTTTCTCTTCCACAAAAACTTTTATTAAACATATTCAAACAGAGCAGAGAAAGGCATATCTAAGGTTTCTTATAACAGATGTCTTTATCAGAATGCAACAGCTAATGGAAGTGCTGTTCGAACATATTCAGCAATGTAAAAAGTTACCCTGGCTGATTTAATAAAAATCAAAGGCAATTTTTATTGTATTTTTTATAAAACTTATTGAAAAAAGAAAACCTGACATTTTAGTTCACTTTTTTTTGTCACTTTTAGACACTGTCTCATTCTTTTTTCTCAGAATCATTTAGCAAGAACAGCCAAAATCCGAGGGAACATTCGAAATGCCAAAAACGTGCCCCAAAAGCTGAAAAAAGTATTAAGAAACACTCCTGCTCCATATAAGCATGGACCAAGCTAGTCTCCCTGAAGGCAATATACTGCGCATCCTCGGCCTTACCCTATCTTCTGACCTCAAGTGGAATCGTTACATTGAGTCAATAGCTAAATCCACTGCTAGGAACGTTGGGTCACTGTGTCAAGTCATGAAGATTTTTTTCGCCTAAATCCATCTTGCACATAAACAAATCAACCATCTGCTGTCATATATGGTCAGGCACCCCAGCTGTTCATCTCAGTGTTCTCGACAGGTTCCAAAGGAGAATCTGTAATGTGATAGACCTTGACTTGGCAGCTCGACTCCAGCCACTTTCTCACCAGTGGGATGTGGCTTCCCTCTGTCAATTCTACAAATATTTCCATCACTTTTGCTCCAACAAACTTAAGTCACTGGTGCCTTTGCCACAAGAATTTACTTGTGTAACCAGACTGGCAACAGGGTCTCACCCATTTACAGTTACATCAACCAGGTGCAGCTGACATTTTTACTCTATCAGTTTCTTTTCTCACTCTTCCCACCTGTGGAACTCCATTCCATATACTTGCTTTCCTGACAACTACAACCTCCAGGAATTTAAATGCAATGTCAATACCCATCTCTTATTTACTTGACTCCGGTCCTTTCTACCATATATCTTGTTCAGTTCCTTTCTCTCTATCTTCGCAACCGTCTTCACACCTGTGTTTCTATCCTTCTCTTACCCTTTCTCTTTCACCCCCTGTAACTGGTTTATCTTTCTCTTCACTCTCTTCCTGACTAAACTTTTACTTTTATGTACCCCCCTGCACATCAGTGGCAGTTCCGCCTTTCTTGGGGTGAAATGATTAAAAAAGAAATTCCATTTTACATTATTTGGACTATTGTCCTCATCTTGGATACAGACATTGGTTCCTGTGATTTGACCCAAAGAGTTGTGACCCAAAGAGTTCCTGTGATTTGACCCAAAGAGTTGTGAGTTTCTTTCTTATTATTATTATTGCAAGTTTAGTGGGAAATATATCATCACTATCTGAAGAGGCATTACACAAAGAATGGAGATCTATACCCCAGTGATTGCAATAAAGAATTTGGTTCGAAATTCCTAGCACCTGAAGAAGGTCGGCACATACAATGGCCGAAACATCATACAACTGGCAACAAAGATGAGGAAAATAGTCTGAATAATGTAAATACTGTTCTTTCATATTGGTTGGGTGGTTGATTTGTTTAGCGACATATCAACCTCTTTTTGATTATTTAATGCCGAAATCTAAATATTTTGAACAACAATTTTATGGCTTCAGCTAAATATGCAATTTTATGTAATAAAAATAATTGTTTTATTGAAGTTATATTTTGGAACACAATTTGATTTCTTTAAGAAATTTTAGGATGTTATATGGATTAATGTCATGGAAGAATTCTTTTATATTGGTTGGTTGATTTTGTTTAGCTGTGTATCAACCTCTTTTGGGTTATTTAATGCCGAAATCTAAGTATTTCGAACATAATTTTATGGCTTAAACTTGAGATAAAATGTATTGTTGGTCATTTTTATACAAAATGTATTGCTGGTATTTTTTACTATAAAATAAATTTTTATAATTTCATTGTGTTTGGTTTGGGTGGTGGGGTTCACTATTTACAACCTTACCGTAACAATATATAAGAGATAATGCAGTGAGACGCTTAAATGACGGGCTTGCGGAAATGGATAGCAGATTGAGATAAGAGACCTTCGAAAAGAAAGAAAATAATGCTAACTGCCACTCTAGAAAGGAAGATGCGGAAAGGCCATGATCCGCTAAGTCATGTCAGGTCATGGCACATATGAAGATAGAAGATAAGCAGAGCAGGTAAAAAAAAATGAATGACTAGCAGCTTAGATTGAAGAATCAGAAAGACGAGTTTGAATTCCAGTTGAGTTCATTACATTCAATTATGTACTAATACACTTGGAAAAGGTATGAATCTATTTATTCTCTCTTTCTTATTATTATGTGTGCTTATTAGGAGGCATGGTGGAGTAAAGGATAGCAGTTTGGATTGAGGAATCAGAGAGCTGAGTTTGAATTCCAGTTGAGTTCATTATATTTACTTATATGCTGATACCCTTGGGAAAAGGAATGAATCCATTTCTTTCTTTCTTATTATTATGTGTGCTTATTAGGAGGCATGGTGGAGTAATGGATAGCAGCTTGGATTGAGGAATCAGAGAGCTGAGTTTGAATTCCTGTTGAGTTCATTACATTCACTTATGTGCTAATACCCTTGGGAAAAGAATGAATCCATCTCTTCTTTCTTTCTTATTATTATGTGTGTTTATTATGAAGCATGGTGGAGTAATGGATAGCAGCTTGGATTGAAGAATCAGAGAGCTGAGTTTGAATTCCTGTTGAGTTCATTACATTCACTTATGTGCTAATACCCTTGGGAAAAGAATGAATCCATCTCTTCTTTCTTTCTTATTATTATGTGTGTTTATTATGAAGCATGGTGGAGTAATGGATAGCAGCTTGGAATTGAGGAATCAGAGAGCTGAGTTTGAATTCCAGTTGAGTTCATTACATTCACTTATGTGCTAATACTCTTGGGAAAGGTATGAAACCATTTCTTCTGTGTTGTATGTTGACTTACATAAAAAGTGAAAAATTTAATGAATTCATTTGCGCTTTTATCACTTGATGCTTTTTTATTACCCTTATAAATAGAATAGACGGGGCTCTATAACATTGGATGGCAACCGGTCTATTGGTGAAAGAAATGACAAGATACTGCAGGAAAATATTTTGCCAAGTCAATTGTAAATCAAAAGATAAATGTCGTTAAGTGTCACAAGTGACACATGTTTTGGTGGCGATTTCTCTTTTGATTTACAATTGACTTGGCAAAATATTTTCCTGCAGTATCTTGTCATTTCTTTCACCAATAGACCAGTTGCCAACCAATGTTATAGAGCCCTGTCTATTGTGCTATTCTATTTATACATATAGATAGAAAAGATGAACTCATACTTTTCCCAAACGTATTTATGCATAAGTAAATGTAATGACCTCGACTGGAACTTCTGATTTTCTACCATCTTAAGTCAATTAGCTTCATGAAACTTATGATTACATCTAACGACTTTGACAGTAAAATGATGAGAGCTTGCTGTCTATCTTGTACAGCACTAAAATTCATGAAGTCGAAGGACCATAAGGAAAATTACATCAGAATTATTGCCATGAAAATATTTACAGAAAAGACAGAGGGAAGCCACCTATTGTTGGTGAGAAAGTAATTGAAGTCAAGCTGCTATATCAAGATTGATTACAATGAAGATCATGCTTTAAATTTTGTCAAAAATTCCAAGATTGTGAAAGATTAAAACAAAAGAGAAACATTTTTTACAAGGAAGAACAACAGAGAAGTAATCAAGAAGACTGGAAGGAGCTGGAAGAGAGTTCCACAAGCAAGAAGTGCTAGAAAAAGAAACTGTTAGCATAGATCTTATGGTTACATATAAACAATTCAACTGTAAAATGATAGACCTTGCAGTCAATCTAGTACCATTTGGCAGGAAACCAAGGAGCTGGAAGAGAGTTCCACAAGCAAGAAGTGCAAGAAAAAGAAACTGTTAGCATAGATCTTATGGTTACATATAAACAATTCAACTGTAAAATGATAGACCTTGCAGTCAATCTAGTACCATTTGGCAGGAAACCAAGGAGCTGGAAGAGAGTTCCACAAGCAAGAAGTGCAAGAAAAAGAAACTGTTAGCATAGATCTTATGGTTACATATAAAAAATTCAACTGTAAAATGATAGACCTTGCAGTCAATCTAGTACCATTTGGCAGGAAACCAAGGAGCTGGAAGAGAGTTCCACAAGCAAGAAGTGCAAGAAAAAGAAACTGTTAGCATAAATCTTATGGTTACATATAAACAATTCAACTGTAAAATGATAGACCTTGCAGTCAATCTAGTACCATTTGGCAGGAAACCAAGGAGCTGGAAGAGAGTTCCACAAGCAAGAAGTGCAAGAAAAAGAAACTGTTAGCATAGATCTTATGGTTACATATAAACAATTCAACTGTAAAATGATAGACCTTGCAGTCAATCTAGTACCATTTGGCAGGAAACCAAGGAGCTGGAAGAGAGTTCCACAAGCAAGAAGTGCAAGAAAAAGAAACTGTTAGCATAGATCTTATGGTTACATATAAACAATTCAACTGTAAAATGATAGACCTTGCTGTCTATCTTGTACAGCACTAAAATTCATGAAGTCTAAGGACCATAAGGAAAATTACATCAGAATTATTGCCATGAAAATATTTACAGAAAAGACAGAGGGAAGCCACCTATTGTTGGTGAGAAAGTAATTGAAGTCAAGCTGCTATATCAAGATTGATTACAATGAAGATCATGCTTTAAATTTTGTCAAAAATTCCAAGATTGTGAAAGATTAACATTTGTAACTTTTATGCAGACTATTGTATAGCCAAGAGTCCTATTTTTAAAGGGATTCACTTTGCTCAGAAGTGAACATTTTAATCTGTAAAATTGAATATTTTCCGGTATGCCTGTAAGAACTGATGATGACAAAACTGAAATGCTGATTTCAAACCAGCATGGAGAGGTTTGGGCTCTGTCAGGCTGTTGTACCCAAAGAAACTTCATTTTTACTGTGACTGCAGTACATGTGATGACCCTATGACTCTAATGAGACACCAGATATCTCAATCTGGAAATGTGGTCCCCCCATGACTCTAATGAATCACGGGATATCTGGATCTGAACATGTAGTCCCACTATTACTCTGGTGAGTCATGGGGTATCTGGATCTGCACATGTGGTCTCCCTACAACACTAATGAGTCATGGGATATATGGATCTGGAAATGGGTTGCCCTTATGACTGTAATGAGACACCAGATATCTGGATATAGACATGTGGTTCCTCTACAACTCTAATGAGTCATGGGATATCTGGATCTAGGCATGTGGTTTCCCTACAACTCTAATGAGTCATGTGATATCTGAATCTGGACATGTGGTCCCTCTATGACCCTAATGAGTCACAGACATGTAGTTCCTCTACAACTCTAATGAATCATGGGATATCTGGATCTAGCCATGTGGTCTCCCTATGACTCTAATGAGTCATGGGATATCTGGATCTGGACATGTGCCCCCCCCTGACTCTAATGAGTCATTGGATATCTGGATCTGGGCATGTGGTTCCTCTACAACTCTAATGAGTCATGGGATATCTGGATCTGGACATGTGGTCTCCCTATGACTCTAATGAGTTATGGGATATCGGAATCTGGACATGTGGTTCCTCTACAACTCTAATGAGTCATGGGATATCTGGATCTGGACATGTGGTCCCCCTATGACTCTAATGAGTCATGGGATATCTGGATCTGAACATGTGGTTCCCCTACGATTCTAATGACTCACAGGATATGTGTATCTAGACATGTGGTTCCTCTATTACTCTAATGAGTCATGGGATATCTGGATCTGGGCATGTGGTGCCTTTGCGAGTCATGGGATATCTTAATCTAGAAACAACCTGATGACATATACTGTTATTAAATGTAGTCAAGATGATCAAAACAATGTGAATGATCCTTCTCTGTACCTTATAGTATGTGCTACATATGGTTTTGAACTCAGAGTTCTTCTCACAGACTGGTTGCTCCCGAGGCTATAAAACCCTGTCTGCCATACTATTTACCCATAGCTGAGAGGAGAAGTGTTGGATTCTTGTCTTTTCCAAGGGTATGAATCCAATACTTCTCCCCACCCCAGTTGTTATTAACGTCGTTAAATAGAGAAAAGAAATAGAGACAGTAGTAATGATGGCAACATTGTGAACAACTGGTGAAAAAATAGCCATAGGTGATCTGGGGAAAAGGTGTGACCAGTTAATTACATGGCTTGAACAATGCAATTTATCAATGAGCAGGAAATTATGGCAGTTTATTCAATTAGAGACAGATTGCTGATTGAGAAACCAAAGTTGATGAAGCAGACAATGCTCAGAGAAATATTTACAGAGACTTGTCATAGGAATGCAACAGACTAATGTGAGTCAACATGAGGCACCAAGGTGAAACTAAAGATCTCCCTTCTGCAACCTTGTCATGGTAAGTGGAATGCAGCATAAGAAACTTTAGAAATATAACAGTGTGTAGCAGCTCACAAAAGGACATAGGCACCGGTGACAGTCGGATGACTTTTAAGTTTCATCTAATGTTAGAAATAAGTTATGCATGTGTTTGTGGAATATAATTATCCCTATACTACATTATTTATTAGCGTATTTTTCCATAAAGTACAGTATTAGTTTTTGTCACACGTTATCTTTTTTGGTTTCATTTTTATTCTAGAATCCGAGTTCAACTCAAGGATTTTAAATTAGAGATAGTAAACCTGTACTTAGATTCACTGAGAGAAAGTGGCTCACAGGACATTTTTACAGTGAGACTGTCAGAGGCAATCATCAAGTAGCCTACCAAACGAACTTGTCTAAATGAAAGAGAATGGGTGGCATAGTAAGAAAACAAATATTACAATAGGAAATTGTGGGAAGCCGTGATTGCATATGGCACATGTGAAAAAGTTGTCAAGAGGTATTTTAACTTTAAATTTAGGATAACGATTGACATTGCATTTAAGAGTTACTGAGTGTGAAAGAATGAGAAAAAGAAAAACATTATTAAGGAGAGAGAACAATAAAAGAACAGGAATTAAGAAGACAGAAGATAACGATTGACATTGCATTTAAGGGTTACTGAGTGTGAAAGAATGAGAAAAAGAAAAAACATTAAGGAGAGTGAACAATAAAAGAACAGGAATTAAGAAGACAGAAGATAACGATTGACATTGCATTCAAGGGTTACTGAGTGTGAAAGAATGAGAAAAAGAAAAACATTAAGGAGAGTGAACAATAAAAGAACAGGAATTAAGAAGACAGAAGATAACGATTGACATTGCATTTAAGGGTTACTGAGTGTGAAAGAATGAGAAAAAGAAAAAACATTAAGGAGAGTGAACAATAAAAGAACAGGAATTAAGAAGACAGAAGATAACGATTGACATTGCATTTAAGGGTTACTGAGTGTGAAAGAATGAGAAAAAGAAAAACATTATTAAGGAGAGAGAACAATAAAAGAACAGGAATTAAGAAGACAGAAGATAACGATTGACATAGCATTTAAGGGTTACTGAGTGTGAAAGAATGAGAAAAAGAAAAACATTATTAAGGAGAGAGAACAATAAAAGAACAGGAATTAAGAAGACAGAAGATAACGATTGACATTGCATTTAAGGGTTACTGAGTGTGAAAGAATGAGAAAAAGAAAAAACATTAAGGAGAGTGAACAATAAAAGAACAGGAATTAAGAAGACAGAAGATAACGATTGACATTGCATTTAAGGGTTACTGAGTGTGAAAGAATGAGAAAAAGAAAAACATTATTAAGGAGAGAGAACAATAAAAGAACAGGAATTAAGAAGACAGAAGATAACGATTGACATTGCATTCAAGGGTTACTGAGTGTGAAAGAATGAGAAAAAGAAAAAACATTAAGGAGAGTGAACAATAAAAGAACAGGAATTAAGAAGACAGAAGATAACAATTGACATTGCATTTAAGGGTTACTGAGTGTGAAAGAATGAGAAAAAGAAAAAACATTAAGGAGAGTGAACAATAAAAGAACAGGAATTAAGAAGACAGAAGATAACGATTGACACTGTTTTTAAATTTTGCTAAGATGAATGTTGTCTGGAAAATCAGAAAAGAGATCAACAAGCAAGAAGTGAGAGCAAACAAATTTTTAGCTTCAAACTTATGATTACATCTAACGACTTTGACAGTAAAATGATGAGACCTTGCTGTCTATCTTGTACTGCACTAAAATTCATGAAGTCTAAGGACAATAAAGAAAATTACATCAGAATTATTGCCATGAAAATATTTACAGAAAAGACAGAGGGAAGCCACCTATTGTTGGTGAGAAAGTAATTGAAGTCAAGCTGCTATATCAAGATTGATTACAGTGAAGATCATGCTTTGAATTTTGTCAAAAATTCCAAGATTGTGAAAGATTAAAACAAAAGAGAAACATTTTTTACAAGGAAGAACAACAGAGAAGTAATCAAGAAGACTGGAAGGAGCTGGAAGAGAGTTCCACAAGCAAGAAGTGCTAGAAAAAGAAACTGTTAGCATAGATATTATGGTTACATATAAACAATTCAACTGTAAAATGATAGACCTTGCAGTCAATCTAGTACCATTTGGCAGGAAACCAAGGAGCTGGAAGAGAGTTCCACAAGCAAGAAGTGCAAGAAAAAGAAACTGTTAGCATAGATCTTATGGTTACATATAAACAATTCAACTGTAAAATGATAGACCTTGCAGCCAATCTAATCAGTCAGTTCAGTGCCATATGCGATACACACTTGGGCGATCATGTCTTGAAAGAGACATAACTGATTGAGCAGAAGATTATTCCACAATAGGTTGCCATTGCTTTCTGCGGTAGACTGGTTGCCAGCCATGGCTATGAACCAATCTGTTTTGTTATTTAACCCATAACTGAGGGGAAGAGACAAATTAATATCGTTCCCAAGGGTATTTGTGTATAAGTAAATGCAAGAAATTCAGCTGGAATTTGAATGCAATTTCCCGATTTGTCGTTTCAAGTTGATATCCACTGCACCACAAAGCATATATATATATATATATATATACAACCAATCTAGTACCGTGCTTAAATCTGTAAAGTTTAGGTCTGATGAAGAGTTCATGTGAACAATTACCATGGAAATATTTGTAGAATCTCCAACCCATTGGTGAGAAAGAAAATTCATAAAGTCTATGTAGTATAGAGTAACAATTACCATGAAAGTATTTATAGAAAATGCACAGGAATGCTACATACAGCAGTGGCAAAATGACTGAGGCCGAGATGCAAGGTGAAGACCAATAAATCTTTAAATACATTTACAGGCACAAATCCTGATAATGAACAATACTGAAGATAAGAAATTTCTTGTAAATGTTTCACAGGATTATTGCAGCATGGGTTACTCATAAAATGCTTAATTCCTGGCAATTCCTCAAGAATTTTGGTTTTGTTTGTATCCATTAATCAAGCTCAAATAACCAGAAACAAATACAGTAAGATTTCCTTAAGACTTCTCCAGAAATATTTTACCATTTTCTGATGCCAAGATAATGTTGAGATTATTGGTGATATCCAAAGAAGGCTCCAGGTCTTGTATTTTCCGGCTTTTCACAATTTTTCCAATAGATTTCTTTAGAAATGTCCCAAATATTTTGCATGGTGCCAAATTTTTGTTCTTTATTTCAGAAAGGCTTCAGGCTAGCAGTTTGGAAAATTCCCAGAGAATTTATCTGATTAGTTGCTAAGACTGAATTCATTACCTCTTCATTAAATTTCTTTTAATATTTGATAGTGCTGTTCGACAGCAAATTTAAAATGCACCAGTAATTTTCGAGAATTTCCTAAACAAGTGACTTCATAAGTAAGATTATTAAGTCAAAGTTCCTAAAATTCAATAAAATATTAGAACATTTCAAATATTTTGAATTTTAAATATTACTGGGTAATTAAAGGTATACACTATTTACATTATTCAGACTATTGTCCTCATCTTTGCTGCCATTTGTACGATGTTTTGGTCGTTGTATGCTCTGGCCTTCTTCAGGTGCCAAGAATTTCAAATCAGACCCTTTATTACAATCACTGATGTATATCATTCTCATTCCTTGCACAAAGCCACTTTTGGTAGTCATGAATTATCTTCCTCTAACTCTTTAAGATACTGTTCACCACTGCTGTAGCATGGTATTGAACTCACAACTCTTTGGGGTAAGTTACTGGAACTAGCCGTCTATATCTACTGGGCTATGTGTCCTTAAGGATAAGAACAACTACCAAAAGAGGAAGGAATGAGAATGATATAACCCAGTGATTGAAATAAAGGGTTTGCTTTGAAATTTGTAGCACCTGAAGAAAGCCAGATCATACAACAACCGAAACATTGTACAAATGGCAACAAAGATGAAGACAATAGTCCAAATATTGTAAATAGTGTAAATACTACTTTATCTCAGAAATATACACAAAATTAAAGGTTTGTAGAGAGAAAAATATGAAGAAGCGATTAAATTCTTAAATATGAAATAAAGCCACCAATGACAATGACTGTTAGAAAAAGAAAATGTTTTTATAATTATTAACAAGATTATTAATGGATCTATGGGAAATAAGGTGGTTGGTGTAAATGTAACCACAATTTCTACTCCAACAGCTTCTTTTCTCGCACTTCCCGACTGTGGAATTCCTTTCTCCATGCTTGCTTCCCCAATGGCTACAATCTCCAGTAGTTTGAATGTAAGGTCAATAGACACCTCCTAACACACTAACTTGCATCCATTCTTTCAAACACTCTTCCCATCTACCCAACCCTCAGCCTCGGTATCCTTACCCATCTATCACCCTCCTTCTGACATTTCCTATATCTAACCACTCTTTCTCTTTACCTTCCCCTATATAACCCCTTGCTTGGGGTGAAATGATTAAAAAATAAAAAATAAAAAATAAACAAAATACAACACAAACCAAAGGTTTGAGACCACCCTCTGTTATTAAAAATTAATTGGTAAATTTCTAATATTTCCTCAACATGCACCTTCATGAGTAAGACCAAAATATCTAAAATTCAATGAAGTATTAGAACGCTTAAAATATAAAAACAATCTTAAAACAAAACCATATGAAAAAGCTCATTTATGTAGTATTCATCAAGTAATTTTATTTCAATTAATTCCTCCTTGTTAAATTTCTTGAACATCAGGCTGTCAATAAATGCATAAACCCTTCATAAAAACACCCACATCAGTGTTAAAGAATTGCTTTTTTTGTTATATTTTAAACAATACAGATTAATTAGACTTTAAATCGACTGATTTTCTCAAGTTTCAGAAAACTTGTTTTTATTGAGGATGTTTTGAATGAAGAGAATCCGGTTATATTGACATATTTGTCAATGTGGTATATTTTAAAAAACTAACTGATAATCAGGATCCATTTGGGAGGCAAGTAGGCTTCAAGGTGCTTGGAGAAAAGTTCTTTTTAAGCCAAAACAGTTAAGCACATGGTTTTCGGTATATCATTGATCGAGTGAGGGATTTGCTTTTTATGACAAATCAACCCTTCGCAGATTATCTGAAACCAGGAAATATTTTTAGATAGTAAGAATATTTTGGAAGATAATAATGCTTTAGTGATACAGGTCTTACTAATTAACCCATAGCTGGGGGAGAAGAGGTGGATTCATACCAACTTTGGATTTCATAAACAAACAATTAATCACAATGTGGATATAAAGCAGGGGATCAGTTTTATATTACAATACAATATTTAATTGGAGTAGATAGACTAAACTATCGCCCGGTTCACACTCCACCCACGTCTATTAAACAGGTGAAGAGGCTCATCCCTTGTTCCCAGTTTAGGATGTGGTTTCCGGCTTTCTCTTTTCCAATCTTTTCACTCTTATGTAGCCCCCTGCACATCAGTGGCGTTACCGCCTTGCTCAGGGTGATATGATTAAAAAAAAAAAAAAAAAAAAAAAAAAATCAATATATAACCTGATCCCTCACTTTATAGCCATGGCAGTTTCTATGCAATTGATAGTCCAGAGAATGTAAATAAACCTAAAAGACCTGCCTGTATAGCTAATTAGTATTTTATTGATCATTCATTTTCTAATTTGGAAATAGTGGGGGATCAATTCTATATTATGATCGATAAATAAACTGACCCATCACTTTGTGTCCACAGTAATTTCTATACAATTTATAGCCCAGAGAATATAAATAAATCAAAAAGACATGCCTGTGTAACTAATCAGTAGTTGATTGATTTGTTTTCTATAAATTATCAACTGATTGCAGGTTATTTAAAGCCAGAAAATATTTTATTTTTTGCAATAATAATGGTTTAGGGATATTAGTCTTACTAATTAGGTAGGGTTAAAAAAGGTGGATTCATTATAGCTATATAAGAACTATTATTGAATTTGTAGTTAAGTTATTAAGAGCTACAAAGAATAGGAACGTGTGGAGAGCTATGATTGCTAATGTAATAAAGGGGGACAGCATATAGAAGAAGATACAGAATGGTAATCAGATAACTTATCAACTTAGCCCAAGTTTAATTTAATAACACGGAATAGCAAATTGGTATTCCCCCACATCCTTCGGAAGAACAACAAATTTGTCAGTACAAGACTACTTTTCACTTGTACAAAAACTGCCCAGCCCCAGCCAGAAGAGAAACTTGAAATGAATCCAAAGGCACACTGGGATGGTAAAAGATGCCTTCTAAAAGCTAATTAAAGTATTAGGAAAATGAAAAATTTCATAAGAAACAAAGAAAAGTGTAATGAAATGATACATAATATGTTCTTTAATATCGCAGTGAATGTTGGACAATCTCATCATGAAGAAGAGATGTGAAGCAACAGAAACAAAGAAAAGAGTACTGAACTGTTACATAATATTAGTCCCCCTATATGGCAGTGAAGGATGGACAATCTCCTCACAGATGAAGAAGAGACTTGAAGCAAGAGAAACAATGAAAAGAGTACTGAACTGTTATGTAATATCAGTCCTCCTCTATGGCAGTGAATACTGGACAATCTCCTCACAGATTAAGAAGAGACTTGAAGCAAGAGAAACAAAGAAATGAATATTGAACTGCTATGTAATATCAGTTCTCCTATATGGCAGTGAATACTGGACAATCTCCTCACAGATGAAGAAGAGACTTGAAGCAAGAGAAACAAAGAAATGAATATTGAACTGCTATGTAATATCAGTCCTCCTATATGGCAGTGAATGCTGGACAATCTCCTCACAGATGAAGAAGAGACTTGAAGCAATAGAAACAACGAAAAGAGTACTGAACTGTTATGTAATATCAGTCTTCCTATATGGCAGTGAATGCTGGACAATCTCTCCACAGATGAAGAAGAGACTTGAAGCAATAGAAACAAAGAAAAGAGTACTGAACTGTTATGTAATATCAGTCCTCCTACATAGCAGTGAATACTGAACAATCTTTTCAAAGATGAAGAAGAGACCTGAACCAATAGAAATGTGGTTCCACAGAAGGATGCTGAGAATACTATAGATTGATTATAAAACTGAAATAAATTGGATGATTATACGTAACATCAGGAAGAGATAGTAAAGGGTTCTGGCATAGATAATGAGGAAGAAAGGCTTAATGGTTATTTTTTTTATTTAGCAGCATATCAAACTTTATTGGTTATTTAATGCCGAAATATAACTATTTTGTATGCAATTTTATTTTAAGATAATAACAGATTTTAGTGATAAAAGTCTTACAAATCTAAAATTATTTATAAATGGAACTTTGTCTGTGTGTGTGTGTGTGTGTGTGTGTGTGTGTGTGTGTGCGTGTGTGTATCCATTACCTATAGACTCCAAAACGGCTGAACCGATTTTCTCGAAAATTTACACAGTTGTACTATAAACATCTGCGAGTCTTATTAGCTAGGTTTTGTGTCAAGGTACCCCCAATAAATATTGAAAATCAATAATCGAAAAAATCGGGTTATAGAAGGAGTGGTCTGATTTTAATCAAATTTGATACACTCATAGACAAAGACATAAAAAACGATATTCACAAGTTTCAAGGTTTCAGTTCTTACAATAGTGCAGAAAATCGATAATATATATATATATATATATATATATAAAAGGCAAGATGTTTGTGTGTGTGTCTGTTTATCTACCTGTATGTCTGTATTTTTTTCAGCCCTTTTATTTTAGTTTTTGCTTCGGGTTTTGGTCTAAGTAGGTATAATTGTAGTTCTTAGTCTCAGCCATGATACCATTTACTCAGAGGACTTATTTAGCCTTTGAAATTCAGTTTATGACAAAAAAAACTTATTTGATATCGATACCAGGAAATCAAAATTTGACTTACATCCATTCATTTTTCTTTCAGTTTACGGTTTCACTTTAACTGGAAACAACTATTGCATTTTAGTCTGAGTCTAGGACCATGGATTAGTTTTAGAGCTTTCATTACACCCGAGCAATGCCAGGCTATACTGCTAGTTAATTCATATGTGAGAAGGAAAGTTGTGAATTTCCCAAGGGTGTTTACATATAAGTGAATGTAACAAATCCAACTGCTCTCTGATCAACAATTATGAGTCATTATCCATTTCACCATCCACACATCCAAGGTTACAGTAAGAAGGCTTAGAGAATCTGATGCTCTCAGGACAGACTGAAGGCTAGAGAGACAGGAAAACAACACCTTAACATACTTAGTGGGCTTGAGTGAACAGGGTTTAGGATAAATAAGAGAAAGACAAAGATACAAAGTACAGGAAGTCGTGGAGAGCCATAAGGAAGAATAAACAAAGAAAATCTGATAGCCACAGAACAGATAGAGGCCAAGAGACACAGAGTAAAACAACATCATAAAATACTTAGAGGGCTTGAATGAATGGATGATTGAACAGGGTTTAGGATAAATAAAGGAAAGACAGCTTATTAAGAGCTACAAAGAACAGGAAGTCGTGGAGAGCCATAAAAAAGAATAAATGAGGGAAATCTGATAGCCTCAAGACAGATTAAGGGCAAGAAAGATAGAGGAAAACAATGCCATAACATACTTAATGAGCTTGAGTGAACAGATTGTCGAACATGATAAATAAGAGAAGGACAAAGATTATTAAGAACTACAAAGTACAGGAAGTCGTGGAGAGCCATAAAAAAGAATAAATGAGGGAAATCTGATAGCCAAAAGACAGACTGGGGGCATTAGACACAGAGGAAAACAACACCTTAACATACTTAGTGGGCTTGAGTGAATTGATGGTTGAACAGGGTTTAGGATAAATAAGAAAAAGCTTATTCAGAGCTACAAAGAACAGGAAGTCGTGGAGAGCCATAAAGAAAAATCAACAAGAAAAATCTGATAGCCACAGGAAAGATAGAGGGCAAGAGAGACAGGAAAACAACACCATAACATACTTAGTGAGTAAATTGATGGTTGAACAGGGTTTAGGATAAATAAGAGAAAGCTTATTCAGAGCCACAAAGAGCAGGAAGGCGTGGAGAGCCATAAAGAAAAATCAACAAGCAAAATCTGATAGCCACAGGAGAGATAGAGGGCAAGAGACACAGAGGAAAACAACACCATAACATACTTAGTGGGCTTGAGTAAATGGCTAGTGGGAAAGGGTTTAGGAGAAATAACACAAAGACAATAAGTAAAAATATCCGAAGAAAGCCAACATGAACGATACTACAGGGCAGTTTTAACTGAGTAATTTATAAAACCCTCTAACATTTATACATACAAAAATGCTCATAAAAATGATTTGGTTTTTGGCTGTTTTGTTTTTATGGGATATCAACCTCGGCGGGTCATTTATTGCCAACTAGAGTTTTGTGTCTAGTAATACATTTTTCTTTTCGAGTATCAAGATTCATTGGGATTTGATTTTAAGGGCAGGGTCCCCAACTCCTACCCTGTTATTTAACCCATAACTGGAGGGAAGAAACGGATTAATACCTTTCCCAAGGGTACCAGTGCTTAAGTGAATGCAGGGTATTCACCTGGAATTCAAACTCGGCTCACCGGTTTCTCTTTCCGAGCCAATATCCACTGTACCACAATGCACATCCGTCACTAAACGCTTACAGCACCTGGTATTCCCAAGCAGTCACCCATCTAAGTACTGACCAGGCTCAATGTTGCTTAACTTTGGTGATCGAGCGAGAACCAATGTATTCGACATGATATGGCCGTAAGCCTCATAAAAATGAGAATTGTCTGGTTGTTATGTGGTATTGGATATACAAGAGACAGACATACTGAGTAAAATTTGTGGCCATATGTAGATCAAATATTGATTGAAATTCAACAGAAAGATAAGATGAAGAATAAAGTATATACAGTTTTTCCCATATGTTCTTTTACAGATGTGTGTAATGTGGTTCTAGAAAGGAATGCTGAAGATGCAGTGGACCAAGCATGTGAGCAACGACAACAGTCTAGACAAAATGGAAACAAAAGGACACTTATATTTAATGTTATATTTGTTCTTTTATCTACAGTGTCTTTTCAGGTTATTGTCAATCATGACTCTCCACAATTTCCTATGCTTTGTATCCTTAGTAAATTTTGTCATTTAGCTATTCTCATATCAGCTGTTCTGTCAAATATTTACACAAGATTCTTCTTCTTCTTCTTCTTCTTCTATGTGCTATGCACCTTCATGACATAGATGATCATGGTTCTCCACAATTTCCTGGCTTTTGTAGTTCTTATTAAAGTTTATCATTTGTTATCTCTACTCATACTTGTTCTGCTAAATATTTGCACAACATGATTTTTTTTCTTCTTCTGTGTGCTGTGTTATTTCAGGACACAGGCAATCAGATCATGACTCTCCACAGTTTCCTATCTGTTGTAGGTTTGTCTTTTGGCCTTTTGTTATGACATTTTAGACTCACTTGAAGTCTTTATTTAAGACTCTAGACTTGTCCATTTTGTCACTAGGGGTGTGTTATTTACTCCACAAAATCCCCACGTTTGAGATTTCTTTTAGTAATAAATATTTTCTTTTAGTAATAAATATTTTAATTTATTTATCAGCAACGACTTTGCTAATGTACTTTACTTTGAATTTAAAAAGTATTTGATTAAACATTATTTTTAAGGGATATTCTATTTAGGTAGATGATATGACATTTTTTTATAATTGAACAATGTATTTATTTCTGTATACTGACCTGATTAATTGAGAAATTTTGTTAAGAAAATATGAGACCTCTAGCAAAAGATACAACCCAAAATGCCAAATACAGGTGGAGGATAACAGAATCAAACAAGTCCAAGAATTTAAGTACCGAGGAAGTGTTCTAACAGGAGATGGAAAGTGCGACACGGAGATCTGAAGGCGAATTGGCATGGCAAAGGACGCGTTCCAGAAGATGAGCAAAATACTAACACACAGGAAAATCTCAATAGAAATGAAGAAAAGAGTGCTAGACTGCTACGTGATGTCAGTTCTTCAATACGGCTGTGAATGCTGGACAATATCATTGAAAATGAGAACAAAACTGGAAGCGGCCGAAATGTGGTTCTACAGAAGGATGCTACGGATATCGTGGACTGAGCATGCAAGCAACGAGGAGGTGTTGGAAAGAATAGCAATAAAAAGGAAATTGATGCTGAGCATCAGGAAGAGAGAACTGAAGTTCCTGGGACATGCAATGAGGAAGGAGAGCCTGGAGAACCTGATACTGACTGGACAGATAGAAGGAAGGAGAGACAGAGGAAGGCAGCGGATGATGTATTTGCAGGGCCTGATCAGGTGGATGATGGAATGGGGGTTGCCAGGAGCAACAGGAGCAAACATACTAAGAGCCACAAGGGATAGGGAGACGTGGAGATCCATGATCGCCTACGTCCTGAAGGGACAGGGCACATAGAAGGAGAAGAAGAAGCAGGATTCAAACCACTAGATCTGACATATCTTAACCACTCAACCACACTGGATTAACAGACGGACAATGCCTAAATAATGCCTTCCAATTTTTTTTAAGCATTCATATCTGCTCTGTTTCTGTATCCTAATATAAACAAAGACAATTCATTTTATGAAATTTTTATGAAGTCAGTTAACTCCAACTTAATATAATTTCTTTATTTGAACATTATATTTGGATAGATGCTCTGTTTTTAATAATAAAACAGTATATTTATTCACATCTAATTGAGAAATATTAAATACAATATAAATATCACTAAATATAACAAAGGCTCATCCCTTGTACCCTCTTTAGGATGTGGTTTCCGGCTTTCTCTTTTCCCATCTTCTCACTCTTTTCTTTCATTTTTTTTTCCTCAATTGGAGTAGATAGACTAAACTATCGCCTGGTTCACACTCCTCCCAAGTCTATTGAACAGGTGAAGAGGCTCATCCCTTGTTCCCTGTTTAGGATGTGGTTTCCGGCTTTATCTTTTCCAATCTTTTCACTCTTACGTAGCCCCCTGCACATCAGTGGCGTTACCGCCTTGCTCGGGGTGATATGATTAAAAAAAAAAAATATTAAATATAATATAAATATCACAAAATATACAAAGGCACATCCCTTTTTCCCTCTTTAGGATGTGGTTTCCAGCTTTCTCTTTTCCAATGTTCTCACTCTTTTGTTTCATTTTTTTTTTTCCTCAGTTGGAGTAGATAGACTAAACTATTGCCCGGTTCACACTCCACCCATGTCTATTGAACAGGTGTAGAGGCTCATCCCTTGTTGCCTGTTTAGGATGTGGTTCCCGGCTTTCTCTTTTCCAATCTTTTCACTCTTACGTAGCCCCCTGCTCATCAGTGGCATTACCGCCTTGCTTGGGGTGATATGATTAAAAAAAAAAAAGAAAAGAAAAAAAGATATTGAAGGTGAGCATGGCAACAAACATGAAGACAACAACCCGAACAATTTAAATAGTGTAAATAATTACAATACCTCATCTCAGAAATATAGACAGATATTGAAGGCGAATATGGCAACAAAGATGAGGACAACAGTCCGAACAATGTAAATCGTGTAAATAATTACAATACCTCATCTCAGAAATATAGACAGATATTGAACGTGAATATGGCAACAAAGATGAGGACAACAGTCCGAACAATGTAAATAGTGTAAATAATTACAATGCCTCATCTCAGAAATATAGACAGATATTGAAGGCGAATATGGCAACAAAGATGATGACAACAGTCCAAACAATGTAAATAGTGTAAATAATTACAATACCTCATCTCAGAAATATAGACAGATATTGAAGGCGAATATGGCAACAAAGATGATGACAACAGTCCAAACAATGTAAATAGTGTAA
This sequence comes from Ascarosepion bandense, assembly GCA_037127315.1. Lineage (NCBI taxonomy): Eukaryota > Metazoa > Mollusca > Cephalopoda > Sepiida > Sepiidae > Ascarosepion > Ascarosepion bandense. The sequence continues at coordinate 659,652 of JBBBDQ010002226.1, read as the reverse complement.
ATAATTACAATACCTCATCTCAGAAATATAGACAGATATTGAAGGCGAATATGGCAACAAAGATGAGGACAACAGTCCAAACAATGTAAATAGTGCAAATAATTACAATACCTCATCTCAGAAATATAGAAAGATATTGAAGGCGAATATGGCAACAAAGATGAGGACAACAGTCCAAACAATGTAAATAGTGTAAATAATTACAATACCTCATCTCAGAAGTATAGACAGATATTGAAGGTGAATATGGCAACAAAGATGAGGACAACAGTCCAAACAATGTAAATAGTGTAAATAATTACAATACCTCATCTCAGAAATATAGACAGATATTGAAGGCGAATATGGCAACAAAGATGATGACAACAGTCCGAACAATGTAAATAGTGTAAATAATTACAATACCTCATCTCAGAAATATAGACAGATATTGAAGGCGAATATGGCAACAAAGATGATGACAACAGTCCAAACAATGTAAATAGTGTAAATAATTACAATACCTCATCTCAGAAATATAGACAGATATTGAAGGTGAATATGGCAACAAAGATGAGGACAACAGTCCGAACAATGTAAATAGTGTAAATAATTACAATACCTCATCTCAGAAATATAGACAGATATTGAAGGCGAATATGGCAACAAGGATGATGACAACAGTCCAAACAATGTAAATAGTGTAAATAATTACAATACCTCATCTCAGAAATATAGACAGATATTGAAGGTGAATATGGCAACAAAGATGAGGACAACAGTCCGAACAATGTAAATAGTGTAAATAATTACAATACCTCATCTCAGAAATATAGACAGATATTGAAGGCGAATATGGCAACAAAGATAATGACAACAGTCCAAACAATGTAAATAGTGTAAATAATTACAATACCTCATCTCAGAAATATAGACAGATATTGAAGGTGAATATGGCAACAAAGATGAGGACAACAGTCTGAACAATGTAAATCGTGTAAATAATTACAATACCTCATCTCAGAAATATAGACAGATATTGAAGGCGAATATGGCAACAAAGATGAGGACAACAGTCCAAACAATGTAAATAGTGTAAATAATTACAATACCTCATCTCAGAAATATAGACAGATATTGAATGGGAATATGGCAACAAAGATGAAGACAACAGTCTGAACAATGTAAATCGTGTAAATAATTACAATACCTCATCTCAGAAATATAGACAGATATTGAAGGCGAATATGGCTACAAAGATGATGACAACAGTCCAAACAATGTAAATAGTGTAAATAATTACAATACCTCATCTCAGAAGTATAGACAGATATTGAAGGTGAATATGGCAACAAAGATGATGACAACAGTCCAAACAATGTAAATAGTGTAAATAATTACAATACCTCATCTCAGAAATATAGACAGATATTGAAGGCGAATATGGCAACAAAGATGATGACAACAGTCCAAACAATGTAAATAGTGTAAATAATTACAATACCTCATCTCAGAAATATAGACAGATATTGAAGGCGAATATGGCAACAAAGATGAGGACAACAGTCCAAACAATGTAAATAGTGCAAATAATTACAATACCTCATCTCAGAAATATAGAAAGATATTGAAGGCGAATATGGCAACAAAGATGAGGACAACAGTCCAAACAATGTAAATAGTGTAAATAATTACAATACCTCATCTCAGAAGTATAGACAGATATTGAAGGTGAATATGGCAACAAAGATGAGGACAACAGTCCAAACAATGTAAATAGTGTAAATAATTACAATACCTCATCTCAGAAATATAGACAGATATTGAAGGCGAATATGGCAACAAAGATGATGACAACAGTCCGAACAATGTAAATAGTGTAAATAATTACAATACCTCATCTCAGAAATATAGACAGATATTGAAGGCGAATATGGCAACAAAGATGATGACAACAGTCCAAACAATGTAAATAGTGTAAATAATTACAATACCTCATCTCAGAAATATAGACAGATATTGAAGGTGAATATGGCAACAAAGATGAGGACAACAGTCCGAACAATGTAAATAGTGTAAATAATTACAATACCTCATCTCAGAAATATAGACAGATATTGAAGGCGAATATGGCAACAAGGATGATGACAACAGTCCAAACAATGTAAATAGTGTAAATAATTACAATACCTCATCTCAGAAATATAGACAGATATTGAAGGTGAATATGGCAACAAAGATGAGGACAACAGTCCGAACAATGTAAATAGTGTAAATAATTACAATACCTCATCTCAGAAATATAGACAGATATTGAAGGCGAATATGGCAACAAAGATAATGACAACAGTCCAAACAATGTAAATAGTGTAAATAATTACAATACCTCATCTCAGAAATATAGACAGATATTGAAGGTGAATATGGCAACAAAGATGAGGACAACAGTCTGAACAATGTAAATCGTGTAAATAATTACAATACCTCATCTCAGAAATATAGACAGATATTGAAGGCGAATATGGCAACAAAGATGAGGACAACAGTCCAAACAATGTAAATAGTGTAAATAATTACAATACCTCATCTCAGAAATATAGACAGATATTGAATGGGAATATGGCAACAAAGATGAAGACAACAGTCTGAACAATGTAAATAGTGTAAATAATTACAATACCTCATCTCAGAAATATAGACAGATATTGAAGGCGAATATGGCTACAAAGATGATGACAACAGTCCAAACAATGTAAATAGTGTAAATAATTACAATTTCATCTCAGAAGTATAGACAGATATTGAAGGTGAATATGGCAACAAAGATGATGACAACAGTCCAAACAATGTAAATAGTGTAAATAATTACAATACCTCATCTCAGAAATATAGACAGATATTGAAGGTGAATATGGCAACAAAGATGAGGACAACAGTCCGAACAATGTAAATAGTGTAAATAATTACAATGCCATCTCAGAAATATAGACAGATATTGAAGGCGAATATGGCAACAAAGATGATGACAACAGTCCAAACAATGTAAAGAGTGTAAATAATTACAATACCTCATCTCAGAAATATAGACAGATATTGAAGGTGAATATGGCAACAAAGATGAGGACAACAGTCCGAACAATGTAAATAGTGTAAATAATTACAATACCTCATCTCAGAAATATAGACAGATATTGAAGGCGAATATGGCAACAAAGATGATGACAACAGTCCAAACAATGTAAATAGTGTAAATAATTACAATACCTCATCTCAGAAATATAGACAGATATTGAAGGTGAATATGGCAACAAAGATGAGGACAACAGTCTGAACAATGTAAATCGGGTGGTAAATAATTACAATACCTCATCTCAGAAACATAGACAGATATTGAAGGTGAATATGGCAACAAAGATGAGGACAACAGTCCAAACAATGTAAATAGTGTAAATAATTACAATACCTCATCTCAGAAATATAGACAGATATTGAATGCGAATATGGCAACAAAGATGAGGACAACAGTCTGAACAATGTAAATCGTGTAAATAATTACAATACCTCATCTCAGAAATATAGACAGATATTGAAGGCGAATATGGCAACAAAGATGAGGACAACAGTCCTAAACAATAAAATAGTGTAAATAATTACAATACCTCATCTCAGAAATATAGACAGATATTGAAGGTGAATATGGCAACAAAGATGAGGACAACAGTCCAAACAATGTAAATAGTGTAAATAATTACAATACCTCATCTCAGAAATATAGACAGATATTGAAGGCGAATATGGCAACAAAGATGATGACAACAGTCCAAACAATGCAAATAGTGTGAATAATTACAATACCTCATCTCAGAAATATAGACAGATATTGAAGGCGAATATGGCAACAAAGATGAGGACAACAGTCCAAACAATGTAAATAGTGTAAATAATTACAATACCTCATCTCAGAAAATATAGACAGATATTGAAGGCGAATATGGCAACAAAGATGAGGACAACAGTCCAAACAATGTAAATAGTGTAAATAATTACAATACCTCATCTCAGAAATATAGACAGATATTGAATGGGAATATGGCAACAAAGATGAAGACAACAGTCTGAACAATGTAAATAGTGTAAATAATTACAATACCTCATCTCAGAAATATAGACAGATATTGAAGGCGAATATGGCTACAAAGATGATGACAACAGTCCAAACAATGTAAATAGTGTAAATAATTACAATACCTCATCTCAGAAGTATAGACAGATATTGAAGGTGAATATGGCAACAAAGATGATGACAACAGTCAAACAATGTAAATAGTGTAAATAATTACAATACCTCATCTCAGAAATATAGACAGATATTGAAGGTGAATATGGCAACAAAGATGAGGACAACAGTCCGAACAATGTAAATAGTGTAAATAATTACAATACCTCATCTCAGAAATATAGACAGATATTGAAGGCGAATATGGCAACAAAGATGATGACAACAGTCCAAACAATGTAAATAGTGTAAATAATTACAATACCTCATCTCAGAAATATAGACAGATATTGAAGGTGAATATGGCAACAAAGATGAGGACAACAGTCCGAACAATGTAAATAGTGTAAATAATTACAATACCTCATCTCAGAAATATAGACAGAATGTTAGGCGAATATGGCAACAAAGATGATGACAACAGTCAAACAATGTAAATAGTGTAAATAATTACAATACCTCATCTCAGAAATATAGACAGATATTGAAGGTGAATATGGCAACAAAGATGAGGACAACAGTCTAGATAATGTAAATCGTGTAAATAATTACAATACCTCATCTCAGAAATATAGACAGATATTGAAGGTGAATATGGCAACAAAGATGAGGACAACAGTCCAAACAATGTAAATAGTGTAAATAATTACAATACCTCATCTCAGAAATATAGACAGATATTGAATGCGAATATGGCAACAAAGATGAGGACAACAGTCTGAACAATGTAAATCGTGTAAATAATTACAATACCTCATCTCAGAAATATGAGCAGATATTGAAGGCGAATATGGCAACAAAGATGAGGACAACAGTCCAACAATGTAAATAGTGTAAATAATTACAATACCTCATCTCAGAAATATAGACAGATATTGAAGGTGAATATGGCAACAAAGATGAGGACAACAGTCCAAACAATGTAAATAGTGTAAATAATTACAATACCTCATCTCAGAAATATAGACAGATATTGAAGGCGAATATGGCAACAAAGATGATGACAACAGTCCAAACAATGCAAATAGTGTGAATAATTACAATACCTCATCTCAGAAATATAGACAGATATTGAAGGCGAATATGGCAACAAAGATGAGGACAACAGTCCAAACAATGTAAATAGTGTAAATAATTACAATACCTCATCTCAGAAATATAGACAGATATTGAAGGCGAATATGGCAACAAAGATGATGACAACAGTCCAAACAATGTAAATAGTGTAAATAATTACAATACCTCATCTCAGAAATATAGACAGATATTGAAGGCGAATATGGCAACAAAGATGAGGTCAACAGTCCGAACAATGTAAATAGTGTAAATAATTACAATACCTCATCTCAGAAATATAGACAGATATTGAAGGCGAATATGGCAACAAAGATGAGGACAACAGTCCGAACAATGTAAATAGTGTAAATCTCAGAAATATAGACAGATATTGAAAGTGAATATGGCAACAAAGATGAGGATAACAGTCCAAACAATGTAAATAGTGTAAATAATTACAATATCTTATCTCAGAAATATAAACAAACCTTTAATTGTTTGATTAGCTATAAAAAACAAAACAATCAAATAAAAAAAATCTCAGTGAGGATCAAACTCAAGACTCATTATTATCAGTTAACAAGACTGACCTCGTTAACCTGTTGCTGAAGTACAATAAAACTTAGGGGATAACCAGAATGTTCTAATAAATTTTCAGTGATTTTTTTCTTTTTTTCATAAAATGAAAAGTGGCATTATTAGTTTCATCAAGTTGAGAGGAAGAACACTGGTAAATTCTTCTAAAATCCACAATTATCTCAGCTCCCATGATACAACGCTGGAAAATTATTTAGGAACATTTTGTTTATTCCCAAACATAATCATTATTTGTTTTGGAATTACAAAAATGGAAGCAAAATAAGGAACGTATAGAAAATGATTATTCCAAAAATAAATTCCTTCTTTGTTTTCTTTCTACAGTTTAATGTTAACAAAGAGTGATTTTGTCAAGGCATAAAGAGATGCCGAGGTTATGAGCATGGCAAAGGGAATCGCTGAACAAAGCTTGAGATTCAGTTTCCATTCACTTAGCACTGATAGCCTTGGGAAAAGCATAAACACATTTCTCCGTTCTTTTTTAATTTAACTGCATTACTAGACTGGCATCAAGATCTCATCAGTTTACAAATGTAGCCATAAGTTCTATGCTAACAAATTTTGTCTCATTTCTTTTGCTCATTGAAATCCCTTCCAGCTCAATGCTTTTCAGCTAACTTTAGTTACCTGAAAAAATTAAATTAAATGTCAGTCACTATCTACTGTCCTCCACATTACATTTTCCTCTTCCTGTTCATTATTTATGTTTCTGTTCCTAATTCTTCCACACCCTTGTGTCATAGTGGCTTTACTGCCTTGCACGTGGTGATCAGTCAGTCAGTTAATTGTCATACATGATACACACTTGTGTGATCATGTCTCAAAAGAGACATGCCTGACTGGGCAGAAGATTTTCCCATGGTCAGTTGCCATTACTAGCCAAGGCTATAGAACCCAATCTGCCTTGCTATTTAACACATAGATGGCGGGAGAAGAGATGGGTTATATTATATTATTATACCAATTAGCAATTAGTGAGGGATCAGTTTATTACTACATAATAATAGAAAACTGATCTCCCACTTTAGGTCAAATAGAAGCTGTAATTGTATTCATTTCCAATTATATTAATATATACTAATTCTAGGGTGATCAGTGTATTACTGCATAACAATAGAAAACAGATCCCCCACTTTAAGTCAATTAGAAGCTTTAATTATGTTTCCAACTGTTACATTCAGTCAGTCAATAAATTCCCATACGTAATACATGTTCTGGTTATCATGTTTTTCAAGAGATTTTCCTGCAGTAGGTTGCCATTACTTTCTGCAGTAGACTGGTTGCCAACCAAGGCTATAGAACCCAATCTGCCTTGCTATTTAACACATAGCTGGAGAGAGAAGAGATGGGTTATATTATATTATTATACCAATTAGCAATTAGTGGGAATCAGTTTATAACTACATAACAATAGAAAACTGATCCCCCACTTTAGGTAAAATAGAAGCTGTAATTGTATTCATTTCCAATTATATTAATGTATACTAATTCTAGGGTGATCAGTGTATTACTACATAAAAATAGAAAACAGATCCCCCACTTTAGGTCAAATAGAAGCTGTAATTGTATTCATTTCCAATTATATTAATGTGTACTAATTCTAGGGGGATCAATGTATTACTGCATAACAATAGAAAACAGATCCCCCACTTTAAGTCGAGTAGAAGCTTTAATTATGTTTCCAACTGTTATATTCAGTCAGTCAATAAATTCCCATACGTAATACATGTTCTGGTTATCATGTTTTTCAAGAGATTTTCCTGCAGTAGGTTGCCATTACTTTCTGCAGTAGACCGGTTGCCAAACAAGGCTGTAGAACCCAATCTGTTTCTTTATTTAACCCATAGCTGGAGGGAGAAGAGATGGATTGATACCTTTCCCAAAGGTATTTGCGCATATGGGAATGCAATGAATTCAACTGGAATTTGAACTCGGCTATCTGATTTCGCATTTTTAGTTGACATGCATTGCGCCACAGTTCACATCGCATGGAGTGATACTGATTAAAAAAAAAACCATTGTGAGTTAATAGAGGAGATGTTAGAGCCCTTTAACACAGATTTATTTTTTATGGCTTATCAATCTTTTTATTTTTATAATTTCATCCCAAGCAAGGCAACAAAGCTACTAAGGTACAGAAGGACAAATTTAACATGCACTTCAGCAATACCTCATAATATCACTACACTTAGCTGGTTTTCCTGCACAGCATGAGAATACAAAGCTATTTTTGTATTATTAAATGTATTAATACTACTGATACTGTGGTCATAATTTTTTTCAGACAATCCATACAGCGGTAGGTTGCCATTACTTTCTACAGTTGACTTATTGCCAACCAAGGCTATAGAACATTATACTGCTATTTAACCCATAGATGGAGGAAGAAGAGATGGATTAATACTTTTTCCAAAGGTATTTGTGCATAAATGAGTGCAACAAATTCAAGTGGAATTTGCACTTGGCTCTCTGATTTCTCATTCTGAGCCGATGTCAACATCCACACACCACAATGCACATCTAGTATAGACCCGTGTTTTGCCTGTTTATGTTTCTAAGAAGAGAGGGATCTGGTTTTCAGACATACTGCCATTTTCCACATTTTGTTTTGTATGTGATGTTGACAATATGTGTTTAACCGGCTTCTTCATAAATTCAGTTTGGTATGCATAAGTAAACTTCAAAATTTAATAAAACTCTGACATCCTGCTTTGATAGGAATCATATCTGCTAGTTGACTGATATCCCTAGCAAAGCCATCAAATTCACCATTTCAAGCCTTAGTTATCATTATAGGTGCTCCTGCAATACCACGCAGTATCATAAGACTTTCTTGTCTTTCTACCAGTGTAGGAGAGAAATCGGTTTATGTTGGTATAATTTCAGCACAATCTGGAACCTTTCTAATACTTCTTCATAAATTCAGTTTGGTATGCTGAAGTAAACAAATGAAGCTTGACAACCCATTTTGATCAGAAATATATTGCTATTTAGATTACTTATAACCTCGCTGCTGATCTTGGTGGACTGGGGTAAGAAGTGGCTTGTAAATTTCAATTCTTCAAAAATGAAACTGCTATCTGTCAACCATCACCGGCAACCTCTCCTGCCCCAACCCATAAGTATGGGTCAAGTGAGTCTCTCTGGAAGCAATATATTGTGCCTTCTCAGCCTTACCCTATCTTTCGACCTCAAGTGGAATCTTTACATTGAGTCAATAGCTAAATCCATTGATAGGAAGGTTGGGTCTCTGTGTCGGGCTAGGAAGTTTTTCCGCCTGAATCCATCTTGCACGTATAGAAATCGACCATCTGTCCGTGCATAAAATACTGCTTTCATATATGGTCAGGTACCCCTGCTGTTCATCTCAGTGTTCTAGACAGGCTCCAAAAGAGAATCTGTAATGTGAAAGGTCCCGACTTGGCAGCTCAACTCCAGCCACTTTCTCACCGGCGGGATGTGGCTTCCCTCTGTCTGTTCTAATAGCTTCTGCTCCAATGAGCTTAAGTCACTGGTGCCCCCACCACTGGAATTTATTCCTGCAACCAGACTGGAAACAATGTTCCACCCACTTACAGTTAGATCAAACAAATGCAGCCATCAATTCTACTCCAGCAGCTTCTTTTCTTGCACTTCCCAGTGGTGGAACTCCCTTCCATATACAACCTCCAGGAATTTAAATGCAAGGTCAATGTCCATCTCTTACCCACTTGACTCCAGTTCTTTCTACATCACCCTGTATATCTTGTTCTTTTCCTTTCTCTCTACCTTCGTAACTGTCTTCACACCTGTGTTTCCATCCTTCTCTTGCTCTTTCTCTAACACCCACTGTAACTGGTCTGCCTTTCTCTTCACTCTTCTCTTGTCTAAACTTTTACTCTTATGTAGCCCTCTATGCATCAGTGGCGTACCCACCTTGTTTGGGGTAAAATGATTAAAAAAAAAATGGCTGACGCCAGATTGAAGTCCTCATCTTTATTGTCATTACCACAAGGCTTTAGCTATCATACACTCTACAGAGTTCAAGAGAAACCCCAGCCAATCCTCACCATATCACTATGCTTTTGGCTGTTGCAACCTTCAGCTTTTTTCATTTGTCTGTTAATATGAATAACCTTCAAGGAATATTGAACTGAAACCATTTTTTTTTCAGTCTGACCTTGTTTTGTTGCGGATGTCAATGGATTACTTGTTTTGCTAGATTAATTACAACTAAACAGTGAGCTCAATCCTCACTGGGTGCCTCTTACTCTTGCCAGATTTTATACTATGCTTAGAAAATCATTTTGAGTATTTGATATGGATTTATGTTTAGCCAGCTTGTCTCAGTACATAGATTACAACTGAATACTGAGATCAAGTCTAACTGGGTGACCCATGCATTCAGCATTTTATAGTTAAAAAATAATTTCTGGTACTTTGATAGGGTATAACTTCAAGCAAGTTTGTCTTGCTAGAACAATTATGACTGAGTAGTGAGTTTGATTTTCACTGGGTGCCCCATATGTTTGGCCTTGTGTCCCATCTAAGCTATGTTTAGAATAAATTTTTGGGCACTTCAGTATGGAGTTATTGTTAGCAAGCTTGTCTCACTAGAACAGTTATAACTGAGAAGTGAGTTTGATTCTCACCTGGGTGCCCTACACTTTCCACATCTAAGCTATACATAGAAAATCATAATAACTCTATTTGCTGTGTTATGTGTATCTTGTACGTTCTTACTGGATTGATTTCCCCAGGTTTCTTTACTCAGGACAGTTCCGGTATTTTTATTGGTAAAGGAATGGTGATTGACATATTCTTTTAAAATCTGATTCCAGCAAAATTTTATGGACAGTAGCGTTAAATTTTGTCTGCAAGAAATATTAATGATGACAGACTGAAAATTCGACAAAATATAGACAGGAGATACTAAAATCAGACAAGTACAAAGATTTAAAGATCTGGGAAATGGTTTAAAAGATGACTGAAAGTGCGACAATGAAATCTCAAGACAAACTGGTATGGTGACAAGTGCCTTCCGAAATCTAAGTATAAAAAGAAAAGAAACAATTACTCTTATGTAATGTCAGTTCTGTATTATGGATGTTAGACAATCTTCTCACAGAGGAAGAAGAGACTGAACTAGCAGTGTAGTCCGGCGTTGCTCAGGTGTAATGAAAGCTTTAAAACTAATCCATGGTCCTGGAGCTCAGTCTCAGCCTAAAGAATATTTGAAATAATAAAATAATTGCGACAATTTACCAATCGCACCTAATATATATATATATATATATATATATATATATATATATATATATATATATATATAGATATATATACTAGCAGTATAGCCCAGTGTTGCTCAGGTGTAATGAAAGCTTTAAAACTAATCCATGGTCCTGGAGCTCAGTCTCAGCCTAAAGAATATTTGAAATAATAAAATAATTGCGACAATTTACCAATCGCACCTAATATATATATATATATATATATATATATATATATATATATATATATATATATACTAGCAGTATAGCCCAGTGTTGCTCAGGTGTAATGAAAGCTTTAAAACTAATCCATGGTCCTGGAGCTCAGACTCTTTGAATGTTGGCACAAAAGACTAAAAAGCAATAGTTGTTTCCAGTTAAAGCGAAACCATAGACTGAAAGAAAAATGAATGGATGTAAGTCAAATTTTGATTTCCTGGTATCGATATCAGAGAAGTTTTTTCATCGTAAACTGAATTTTGAAGGTTAAATAAGTTCACTGAGTAAATGGTATCATGGCTGAGACTAAGAACTACAATTATACCTACTTAGAGCCAAACCCGAAGCAAAAACTAAAATAAAAGGGCTGAAAAACTGATTTTGATCAGACCCGGTATCTTGCCTTTTATATATATATATATTATCAATTTTCTGCACTATTGTAAAAACCGCAACCTTGAAACTTGTGAATATGATTTTTTATGTCTTTGTCTATGAGTGTATGAAATTTGATTAAAAATTGGACCACTCCTTCTATAACCCAATTTTTTCGATTATCGATTTTCGATATTTATCGGGGGTACCTCAACACAAAACCTAGGTAAGAACACTCGCAGACACTTATAGTACAACTGTGTAAATTTTCAAGGAAATCGGTTCAGCCATTTCGGAGTCTATAGATAACGGATACGCACACACACAGACAGACAAAGTTCCATTTATAAAATTGTTTAGATCAGTCCTCCTATATGGCAGTGAGTACTGGATAATCTCTTCACATATGAAGTGCCTTAAAGCAATAGAAACAACGAAAAGAGTACTGAACTGTTATGTAATAATAGGTCCTCCTGTAATATAACAATCTGGCCCCACCCGAGGAAGTGATGCAAGCGATGGTGTTTTCCATCAGTGAAGGGGGCAGCGAAGCGACAAGACAGGTGTTTGTGAAATACATCCTGTCGAAGCCGGAGCGGATGTCGTTTTGACCTTATTTCCGACAGCGGCGGAAATGGCTACAGAGGCAAACAGATCAGGTGCCTCTTAGAATTACGTGGCGCGTTGCGTGGGCGAGGCAAAAACCGGAAGGAAAGTCCCGGTTCTAGAGGACTATATAAAGACCTCGACACACGGATTCGCCAGTAGCAGAGAACGGCCAGTGGAAGCAGAGAAACACCACGGCAAGAATACACTCCCGTCAACCATTCTATGTGCCTCTCACCCTTCCATTCTCTATTCCACATGGTTCGTCGTCATTAATAAAAATATAACCTTATATTTTTATATATGCGTGTTTGTTGTTTTGTCGTCGTACGGCGATATATAACACTCCTATATGGCAGTAAATGTTGGACAATCTCCTCGCAGATGAAGAAGAGGCTTGAAGCAACAGAAACAAAGAAAAGTGTACTGAACTGTTGTGTAATATCAGTCCTCTTATATGGCAGTGAATGCTGGACAATCTCCTCACAAATGAAGTAGGTTTGGTTTGGTTTGATTTGGTTTCTTTGTTGTATGGCATATCAACCTCAATATGTTATTTAATTCCAACAAGATTTTTCTAATAAATTTGTAAGAAATGAGTTCATAGATTAGTTTTCATTGACATATTTTTAAAGTGTTTTTTTTTTTAGCATCAGATGTATTGCTGGTAAGTTTCAAAAAATATGTTGCTGGTAATATTTTCTTTCTTCAAAAATAAATTCCTGGAATTTTTTCTAGAAAAATTTATTTTTTACTTTTATAGTGTTTTCACCCTAGTTTGGAGGAGTTAACTATTTACCCATAGCTGAGACCCCAACAGGTGCTACCACCCCAGATCAAGGTGAACCTGGGAATAACAGCAATTAAGAAGTAGTTCCATGCTTCTTACAGCCTACCAATCAGAGTCCTTGCTGCCGGATGCAGTTTATTGTCACACCTAGGACCCCAGTTTAGTAGAAGACTTGAAGCAAAATAAACAAAGAAAAGTGTACTGAATTGTTATGTAATATCAGTCTTTCTATATGGAGGTGAATGCTGGACAACCACTTCTAAGTTTAAGAAGAGACTTGAAGGAAATAAAAGTTGCACAAGCTAGCAAAAATGTTGTGCTATGACTTCTTGAGACGAAGACGAGACAGGTCAAAGACTATCAAGCTGATCTTGTCACACAAATGTACTGAACATGACAACTGAAGCCAAACAGATCAAAACAAGCAAAAAAAAAAATACTGTTGTGGTCGCAACAAGAAATACTTTTTGTGTTTGCTATCCAAGCGATCAGATCAGGGAAATCTTCACATCTCATGTGCCCGCAGAGAAAGAACTGTTGTTTGAAAGAAAAAAACGTCAAGGAAGTAAAAGTGGTCTGTTTTGGACACCTGGTGGGAAGTTTCTGTTGCCAAAAACAAGCACCTGCTTGGTGGCACTACTTTTGTACTTGTTTGACACACAGTGTCCAAGTCTAGTGGTCCTCAACCAGGGTCCATGTAAAATTATGAGGGGTCACAAAAAAGAAAAATAGCAAATATTTTAAGATGGTTTATTATGAGTTAATTTGCTAGTGTATATAAAGTCTTCACAAAATTTAGTTGCTTAATACAAGTTGATTTCAGTATTTGTATATATTTCTAAGATGAGGTAATATTTACACTATTTATATTATTTGGACTATTGCCATCATCTTTGTTGCCATTTGTATGCCATTTTGGCTGTTGCATGCTCCGGCCTTCTTCACATGTTAGGAATTTTGAACTCAACCACTTATTACAATCACTGGTGTATATTATTCTCATCCTTTGCATAGAGCCTCTTTTAGTAGTCATGAGTTATCTCCCTCTGACCCTCTAAGTTACTTGTTCACTACCGTTGTAGCCTGGTATTGAACCACACAACTCTTAGGTCAAGTCACTGGAACTAACCAACATCTATATCCACTGGACCATGTGTCCATGTGAGTTCAGTACTTATGTAAATGAATGGCAGAACAAGATTTACGAAAGAATAACAAAAAGACAAAACTTATTAAAAGGTAAAAAGGATAGGAAATTGTGGAGGGCCATGACTGCCAATGTTTTGAAGTGACACAGCACAAAAAATATCACAGGCTTGTGTAAATGAATAGCAGAACAAGATTGACAAAAGAATAACAAAAAGACAAAACTTATTAAAAGGTAAAAAGGATAGGAAATTGTGGAGAGCCATGGCTGTCAATGTTTTGAAGAAACAGAGCACATAAAATATATCAGGCTTGTGTAAATGAATGGCAGAACAAGATTGACAAAAGAATAACAAAAAGACAAAACTTATTAAAAGGTAAAAAAGATAGGAAATTGTGGAGAGCCACGACTGTGTCTTGAAGCAACACAGCACTTAGAAAAAGAAGATGAAGAATCAATTATTTAAGAACTACAATTTGATTATTTTTCACTTCAACCTCAAAGACTTAATTTACCTCCCTGCTCCCCAGCTATAGGTTAATTAGTACAACCAAAGAAATTATTACCTCCAAAGAAATTATTACAATCTAAAAAACTTTCAAGTTTTGAAAAACCTACAAAAGGTCAACAAGACATAAAAAATTAATCAGTCAATCAATGCATACATACATTAAAAATTCCAATCTCCTGAAGAAGGCCACAACATACAACAGGTGAAAAGTCATGAATATGACAACAGTACTCAGGACGAAAGACTGGCAAGGATAAATCAGTACAACTGACCCCAAAGCTGAGGCCATAGAAAAAACGCAATGTTTTGCCTATACAAAATTATGGTATTTTTCTTTTTTTTATAATCATATTGCCCCAAGCAAGGCATTTTACTGCCACTGTTGTGCAGGGGGTTACATACAAGGAAAGTTATAAAAAGAGTGACAGGTTATAGGGGGTGTCAGGAAGTGGGTAAGAAAAGAATGAGAGTGAAGTGGACGGAGAAAGGAGCATGAGAGAGAGAGAGGATTGAAGTCAGTGAGATAGGAGATGACTACTGACTTTGCATTTAAATTCTTGGAGATTATAGCTGTGGGGGAAGCAAGTAAACGGAAGGGAATCCCACAGGTGGGAAGTGCGAGAAAAGAAGCTGCTGAAGTAAAATTTGCATTTACATTTTATTGGTTTTACAGTAAAAGGGTGGGATCTAGTTGCTAATTTTGTGGCTTGAGTAAATTCATACATAGCGGGCACCACTGAGCTAAGTTCATTGGAGTAGAATTTGTGAAAGTATTTGTAGAAGAGACACAGGAAAGTCACATTGCGCTGGTGAGAAAGTGACTGTATCTGAGCTGCCAAGTTGGGATCAATCACATTACAGATTCTCAGTTGGATTTTGTCAAAGATCCCTTGGTGGATAGCAGGGGTACCCAACCAGATATGGCAGTATTATTCAATGAACAGGCGGATGCTAGATTTATATATGTGCAGGATGGTTTCAGATGGTATATCAGTTTAGAATTCTTAAAGGGTAATGAAACATTAAATGCACAGTTATACATTCAGTAGCTTCAACATGTCCATAAAGGTTTCTTCAAAAAGTACTATATGCTCATTAAAAGGAAAAGGTTTGTTTTTTTTTCTCCAGGGTAATACAAAGCTTTATACAGCATTGACATGAAAAAAAATAATTGAGACTCAGTTAATCTGTTGTAATCCACCTGCCCATTCAAGTTTATTTTTTTATAATCATTTCACCCCAAGCAGATCCTCTTTTAGATTCAGTTGAGAACCTTAAGACGAGTAGCAGGAGCACTCGACCAGAAATGGCAACAGTATTCAATGCACGGACGAATGGTAGATTTATAAACGTACAAAATCGATTCTGATGAGAAAACCTTTGCAGCTCGACACAGTGAACCAACCTTCCTAACAGTAGATGCAGCTATGGATTAGATGTAGTCATCCATTTCAGGTCTTTTCAGAGAATGAGGCCAAGGAGGCGCAGTTTGTTACTCTCTAGGAGATTAGTGTCATCCATTCTGATGTTAGGCAGGAAAGTTTCTCTATGGTAGTTAAAGGAGAGCTGCTTTATTTTGGAGGCATTCAAATTTATTTCCTACCCCAATCAAACACTGATTAGAGGTCCTTTTGAAGGGTAGTGGCCAGGTTTACTTTGTCAGCCTTGGTATTTTTCTTATTGAGACAGAAGTAAATAGTGGAAACTTTACCTCAAATCAATCAGTTATTGCCTTTTGTTGATTACTGAAAAAAAAACACTTTGATGGGGAGAAAAATGTTCTCTAATGACAAACAGATTCAAGAGACTGTTGAAAAGTTTTTTTGACTCAAGAACTGTCTAGTAATGTCAACAAGTCATTTCAAATAATGGTGAAGATATAATTGACTAAAATGTATTTTAGATTATTTACAGTGTAGTTCTCATGTTTGATGCCGTATTCATAATGTTTCAGTCGTATACTTCGACCTGATTCAGGTAGTCGGAATTTTGAACAGAATTTTTCATTCAGCACAATAAAGGGTTCAGTTAAAAATCACAGACTTCCTGAAGATGGATGAAGTATACAACAACCAAAATGTCATGAATATGGCAACAAAGACAAGGACAACAGTCCGAACAATGTAAATAGTGTAAATAATTAGAATTCCTCATCTCAGAAATATAACCAGATATTAAAGGTAAATATGGCAGCAATGATGGGGATAACAATCATTTAAATATAAATAGTGTAAATAATTAGAATTCCTCATCTCAGAAATATAACCAGATATTGGGAAGACAGAATATGGCAACAAGATGAGACAACAGTTAAACTCAATGTAAATAGTGTAAATAATTACAATACCTCATCTCAGAAATATAAACAGATATTGAAGGTGAATATGGCAACAAAGATGAGGACAACAGTCAAAACAGTAAATAGTGTAAATAATTACAATACCTCATCTCAGAAATATAGACAGATATTGAAGGTGAATATGGCAACAAAGATGAGGACAACAGTCCGAACAATGCAAAATAGTGTAAGTAATTACACAATACATAATAAAGTATAGACAAGGATATTGAAGGTGAATATAGCAACAAATATGAGGACAACAGTCCAAACAATGTAAATAGTGTAAAAATAATTACAATACCTCATCTCAGAAATATGAACAGTCTTAAGAGGTGAATATGGCAACAAGAATGAGGACAGCAGTCTGAACAATGTAAATAGTGTAAATAATTACAATACCTCATCTCAGAAATATGAATAGATATTGAGGTGAATATGGCAACAAAGATGAGGACAACAGTGCAAACAATGTAAATAGTGTAAATAATTACAATACCTCATCTCAGAAATATAGATGAATGTTGAAAATTGAGAATGGCAACAGGAATGAGGACAACAGTCACGAACAATGTAAATAGTGTAAATAATTACAATACCTCATCTCAGAAATATAAACAGATATTGAGGGTGAATATGGCAACAAAGATGAGGACAACAGTCAGGATAAATGTAAATAGTGTAAATAATTACAATACCTCATCTCAGGAAATATAGACAGATATTGGGTGAATATGGCAACAAAGATGAGGACAACAGTCAGAACAATGTAAATAGTGTAAATAATTACAATGCTAATCTAAAATAGACAGATATTAAAGGTAAATATGGCAACAAAGATGAGGACAACAGTCCGAACAGTATAAATAGTGTAAAAATAAATACAATCGTCATCTCAAATATGTGGATATTAAGGAATAAATGGCAACAAAGATGAGGACAACAGTCGAACAATGTAAATAGTGTAATCGTTACAATACGTCATCTCAGAAATATAGACAGATATTGAAGGTGAATATGGCAACAAAGATGAGGACAACAGTCTGAACAATGTAAATAGTGTAAATAATTACAATACCTCATCTCAGAAATATAGACAGATATTGAAGGTGAATATGGCAACAAAGATGAGGACAACAGTCTGAACAATGTAAATAGTGTAAATAATTACAATACCTCATCTCAGAAATAGACAGATATTGAAGGTGAATATGGCAACAAAGATGAGGACAACAGTCCGAACAATGTAAATAGTGTAAATAATTACAATACCTCATCTCAGAAATATAAACAGATATTGAAGGTGAATATGGCAACAAGGGTGAGGACAACAGTCTGAACAATGTAAATAGTGTAAATAATTACAATACCTCATCTCAGAAATATAGACAGATATTGAAGGTGAATATGGCAACAAAGATGAGGACAACAGTCAGAACAATGTAAATAGTGTAAATAATTACAATGCCTAATCTCGGAAATATAGACAAATATTAAAAATTAAATATGGCAACAAAGATGAGGACAACAGTCCGAACAATGTAAATAGTGTAAATAATTACAATACGTCATCTCAGAAATATAACCAGATATTAAAGGTAAATATGGCAACAAAGATGTGGACAACAGTCCGAACAATGTAAATAGATGTAATGAATTACAATACTCATCTCAGAAATATAGACAGATATTAAAATTGAATATAGCAACAAAGATGAGGACAACAGTCCGAAAAATGTAAATAGTGTAAATAATTACAATACCTCATCTCAGAAATATAAACAGATATTGAAGGTGAATATGGCAACAAAGACGAGGACAACAGTCCGAACAATGTAAATAGTGTAAATAATTACAATTCATCATCTCAGAAATATAGACAGATATTGAAGGTGAATATGGCAACAAAGATGAGGACAACAGTCTGAACAATGTAAATAGTGTAAATAATTACAATACCTCATCTCAGAAATATAGACAGATATTGAAGGTGAATATGGCAACAAAGATGAGGACAACAGTCCGAACAATGTAAATAGTGTAAATAATTACAATACCTCATCTCAGAAATATAGACAGATATTGAAGGTGAATATGGCAACAAAAATGAGGACAACAGTCCGAACAATGTAAATAGTGTAAATAATTACAATACCTCATCTCAGAAATATAAACAGATATTGAAGGTGAATATGGCAACAAAGATGAGGACAACAGTCCGAACAATGTAAATAGTGTAAATAATTACAATACCTCATCTCAGAAATATAGACAGATATTGAAGGTGAATATGGCAACAAAGATGAGGACAACAGTCCGAACAATGTAAATAGTGTAAATAATTACAATACCTCATCTCAGAAATATAAACAGATATTGAAGGTGAATATGGCAACAAAGATGAGGACAACAGTCCGAACAATGTAAATAGTGTAAATAATTACAATACCTCATCACAGAAATATAAACAGATATTGAAGGTGAATATGGCAACAAAGATGAGGACAACAGTCCGAACAATGTAAATAGTGTAAATAATTACAATACCTCATCTCAGAAATATAGACAGATATTGAAGGTGAATATGGCAACAAAGATGAGGACAACAGTCCGAACAATGTAAATAGTGTAAATAATTACAATACCTCATCTCAGAAATATAGACAGATATTGAAGGTGAATATGGCAACAAAGATGAGGACAACAGTCCAAACAATGTAAATAGTGTAAATAATTACAATACCTCATCTCAGAAATATAGACAGATATTGAAGGTGAATATAGCAACAAATATGAGGACAACAGTCCAAACAATGTAAATAGTGTAAATAATTACAATACCTCATCTCAGAAATATAGACAGATATTGAAGGTGAATATGGCAACAAAGATGAGGACAACAGTCCAAACAATGTAAATAGTGTAAATAATTACAATACCTCATCTCAGAAATATAGACAGATATTGAAGGTGAATATGGCAACAAAGATGAGGACAACAGTCCGAACAATGTAAATAGTGTAAATAATTACAATACCTCATCTCAGAAATATAAACAGATATTGAAGGTGAATATGGCAACAAAGATGAGGACAACAGTCCGAACAATGTAAATAGTGTAAATAATTACAATACCTCATCTCAGAAATATAGACAGATATTGAAGGTGAATATGGCAACAAAGATGAGGACAACAGTCCGAACAATGTAAATAGTGTAAATAATTACAATACCTCATCTCAGAAATATAAACAGATATTGAAGGTGAATATGGCAACAAAGATGAGGACAACAGTCCGAACAATGTAAATAGTGTAAATAATTACAATACCTCATCTCAGAAATATAGACAGATATTGAAGGTGAATATGGCGACAAAGATGAGGACAACAGTCCGAACAATGTAAATAGTGTAAATAATTACAATACCTCATCTCAGAAATATAAACAGATATTGAAGGTGAATATGGCAACAAAGATGAGGACAACAGTCTGAACAATGTAAATAGTGTAAATAATTACAATACCTCATCTCAGAAATATAGACAGATATTGAAGGTGAATATGGCAACAAAGATGAGGACAACAGTCCGAACAATGTAAATAGTGTAAATAATTACAATGCCTAATCTCGGAAATATAGACAGATATTAAAGGTAAATATGGCAACAAAGATGAGGACAACAGTCCGAACAATGTAAATAGTGTAAATAATTACAATACCTCATCTCAGAAATATAGACAGATATTGAAGGTGAATATGGCAACAAAGATGAGGACAACAGTCTGAACAATGTAAATAGTGTAAATAATTACAATACCTCATCTCAGAAATATAGACAGATATTGAAGGTGAATATGGCAACAAAGATGAGGACAACAGTCTGAACAATGTAAATAGTGTAAATAATTACAATACCTCATCTCAGAAATATAGACAGATATTGAAGGTGAATATGGCCACAAAGATGAGGACAACAGTCAGAACAATGTAAATAGTGTAAATAATTACAATACCTCATCTCGGAAATATAGACAGATATTGAAGGTGTATATGGCAACAAAGATGAGGACAACAGTCCGAACAATGTAAATAGTGTAAATA
This sequence comes from Ascarosepion bandense, assembly GCA_037127315.1. Taxonomy (NCBI): domain Eukaryota; kingdom Metazoa; phylum Mollusca; class Cephalopoda; order Sepiida; family Sepiidae; genus Ascarosepion; species Ascarosepion bandense. The sequence continues at coordinate 638,404 of JBBBDQ010002226.1, read as the reverse complement.
ATTACAATGCCTCATCTCAGAAATATAGACAGATATTGAAGGTGAATATGGCAACAAAGATGAGGACAACAGTCCGAACAATGTAAATAGTGTAAATAATTACAATGCCTCATCTCGGAAATATAGACAGATATTGAAGGTGAATATAGCAACAAAAATGAGGACAACAGTCCGAACAATGTAAATAGTGTAAATAATTACAATACCTCATCTCAGAAATATAGACAGATATTGAAGGTGAATATGGCAACAAAGATGAGGACAACAGTCCGAACAATGTAAATAGTGTAAATAATTACAACACCTCATCTCAGAAATATAGACAGATATTGAAGGTGAATATGGCCACAAAGATGAGGACAACAGTCCGAACAATGTAAATAGTGTAAATAATTACAATACCTCATCTCGGAAATATAGACAGATATTGAAGGTGAATATGGCAACAAAGATGAGGACAACAGTCCGAACAATGTAAATAGTGTAAATAATTACAATACGTCATCTCAGAAATATAGACAGATATTGAAGGTGAATATGGCAACAAAGATGAGGACAACAGTCTGAACAATGTAAATAGTGTAAATAATTACAATACCTCATCTCAGAAATATAGACAGATATTGAAGGTGAATATGGCAACAAAGATGAGGACAACAGTCTGAACAATGTAAATAGTGTAAATAATTACAATACCTCATCTCAGAAATATAGACAGATATTGAAGGTGAATATGGCAACAAAGATGAGGACAACAGTCCGAACAATGTAAATAGTGTAAATAATTACAATACCTCATCTCAGAAATATAAACAGATATTGAAGGTGAATATGGCAACAAAGATGAGGACAACAGTCTGAACAATGTAAATAGTGTAAATAATTACAATACCTCATCTCAGAAATATAGACAGATATTGAAGGTGAATATGGCAACAAAGATGAGGACAACAGTCCGAACAATGTAAATAGTGTAAATAATTACAATGCCTAATCTCGGAAATATAGACAGATATTAAAGGTAAATATGGCAACAAAGATGAGGACAACAGTCCGAACAATGTAAATAGTGTAAATAATTACAATACCTCATCTCAGAAATATAGACAGATATTGAAGGTGAATATGGCAACAAAGATGAGGACAACAGTCTGAACAATGTAAATAGTGTAAATAATTACAATACCTCATCTCAGAAATATAGACAGATATTGAAGGTGAATATGGCAACAAAGATGAGGACAACAGTCTGAACAATGTAAATAGTGTAAATAATTACAATACCTCATCTCAGAAATATAGACAGATATTGAAGGTGAATATGGCCACAAAGATGAGGACAACAGTCAGAACAATGTAAATAGTGTAAATAATTACAATACCTCATCTCGGAAATATAGACAGATATTGAAGGTGTATATGGCAACAAAGATGAGGACAACAGTCCGAACAATGTAAATAGTGTAAATAATTACAATGCCTCATCTCAGAAATATAGACAGATATTGAAGGTGAATATGGCAACAAAGATGAGGACAACAGTCCGAACAATGTAAATAGTGTAAATAATTACAATGCCTCATCTCGGAAATATAGACAGATATTGAAGGTGAATATAGCAACAAAAATGAGGACAACAGTCCGAACAATGTAAATAATGTAAATAATTACAATACCTCATCTCAGAAATATAAACAGATATTGAAGGTGAATATGGCAACAAAGATGAGGACAACAGTCTGAACAATGTAAATAGTGTAAATAATTACAATACCTCATCTCGGAAATATAGACAGATATTGAAGGTGAATATGGCAACAAGAGTCTGAACAATGTAAATCATGTAAATATCATGTAAAGACATTGAATACCTCATCTCTGAAATTTAGACAATCATTAAAGCACACTTAAATTCACATGGTAGGAGCACTCATAAGAGTTTGGTATTATTTCTCTACAAAATTAAATCCCCCAGAATTCTAACCAAATATGAGTGGACCTGCTCAACCAATTTCCCTTATAAATTTTCAACATCTTCAATTCTTGAAAGTGATTCTACCCTAATTGTTCTTACTTCATGCCATGTCTGCCATCTCTCAGCTGCTCTCTTTGAGAATGGCATCTTGACATTTCATAATATCAATTTAATATTACTTCTCATTCTTAATAGGTCCTGCTGTGAGCATTGACTTTCTTTAAAACTGCCGCACTTCTTCACTGTAACTCGAAGCCTTTCTTCAATTAGACTACTGAATCTTTTCATCACTTGTACACTAACTGGACAAACAAAAACAAACACGTTTACACTAATCAAAGCTTCACCTGCAGGGAGTTCAACTTTCAAGATGGGAGAGTATAAAAACAGTATTAATAAACAGATTGAGTAAATCCAATGGCTTAACAAGTTGCCCTCTTCTTTGTTGCCATATTCACCTTCAATATCTGTCTATATTTCTCAGGAGGTATTGTAAGTATTTACACTATTTACATTGTTTGGACTGTTGCCTTCATCTTTGTTGTCATATTCACATTCAATATCTGTCTATATTTCATAGATAAGGTATTGTAATTATTTATACTATTTACATTGTTTGGACTGTTGTCCTCATATTTGTTGTCATATTCACCTTCAATATCTGGCTATAATTCTGAGATGAGGTATTGTAATTATTTACACTATTTACATTGTTCGGACTGTTGTTCTTATCTTTGTTGCCATATTCACCTTCAATATCTGTCTATATTTCCGAGATGAGGTATTGTAATTATTTACACTATTTACATTGTTCAGACTGTTATCCTCATCATTGTTGCCATATTTACTTGCAATATCTGTGCATATTTCTGAGATGAGGTATTGTAATTATTTACACTATTTACATTGTTCGGACTATTGTTCTCAACTTTATTGCCAATTTCATCTTGGCATCTAGGTCCCACCCTTTTACTATTAAAATTGTTGAATGTAACCTCCTCTTCTACTCAAATAGTTTCTTTTCTCACACTTCCCACCTTTAGAATGAAATTTGTTTATCTATTTAAGTATGCTACTAAATTGGCATCTATGTTTTACCCATTTACTATTAAAATAGTTAAATGTAAGTGCAGTTTTACTTCAACTCTTCCTCCCTGTGGAACTCCCTTCCGTTTATTTGCTTCCGTCATACCTACAATCTCCAAAAGTTTAACTGCAATGACAATTGCCATCTCCTCTCCTTTTGAATCCCATTTATCTTTTATCCTTTTCTCCATACCCTGTCTTTTCTCCCAGTGTTACCCCTGCCAACTAGTTGTGCTCTAGCCTTGTTTGGGGTGAGTTGCGTTCATGATATTTTGTTTACAGACAGAAATACGCAGAGGTAAAGACCAAAAGATCTTTCAAAGTTATGCAAGTTGCATTATTTCCAAGCATAAAGTCAGTCAGTCAGTTAAGTGCGATACGTGATACATGCTTGGGCGATCATGTCTCGAAAGAGACATGACTGACTGTGCCTCAACGTACATCCTAGTATCCAGAGGGTATTTAGTTGAAATGTTGTATGTATGATAACATCTATCTTAACCAAGGTGAGAATAATAGTTTGAAATAATAAAAAAAAAATATATGCCTATTTTTTCATATGTATTCTCTCTTTATTTCTCTAGCATGTGCGCACACACACACACACACACACACACACACACACATACACACACACACACAAAATATTGAGAGGAAAGCTCAACAATATTTAAGTGGTTATAAATCCAGAATTTATTTCGGGAGTGGTAAGAATACAAATTGTTTCCACAGTCTGAACGAAACAGTTTGTATTCTTCAGTCAGTTAAATGCCATATGTGATAGACGCTTGGGTGATCATGTCTCGAAAGAGACATGACTGACTGGGCAGAAGATTATCCTGCAGTAGGTTGCCATTGCTTTCTGCGGTAGACTGGTTGCCGAGAAAGGCTATAGAACGAAATCTATCCTGCTATTTAACCCATAACTGGAAGGAAGAGACGGATTAATACCTTTCCCAAGGGTATTTGCGCGTAACTGAATACAATGGATTCAACTGGAATTCGAACTCGGCTCCCCAACTTCTCGTTCCGAGCCGATATCCACTGGACCACAACGCACATAAAGACATAAAGATAAACAAGTTCTCTCATAGGGTTGAATCATGGACTATTTCCGAACAGAAAATAACATATGTAAAGATCAAAAAACTTTCATATGGTTGGATTATATATTGTTTATAGACAGAAATGTCCAGAGGAAAAGAACAAGGGAATTTTCGAATAGCTGGAACACGTATCTTTTTACAGATAGAAATTTCAAGACAAATAGAATGAAAGAATTTTACAATGGTTGGCTCAAGTATTGTTTACAGACAGAAATTTCCAGAGGAAAAGAACCTGATGATTTTCCAATATTGGATCATGCATTGTTTTACAGATAGAAATTTCCAGAGGAAAAGGACTATTTTCTAGTAGTTGGGTCATGTATTGTCATGTATTTACAGACAGAAATTTCCAAAGAAAAATAATAAAAGTCTTTTACAATTATTGATTCATGTATTGTTTACAGAGAGAAATTTCCAGAGGAAAAAAACAAGACAATTCTCCATTATTTGATCATTGTTTTACAGACAGAAACAGACAGGTCTAAAGAAAAAAAAATACTTTCAGATGGTCTGAACATATAATGCTTAAAGACCGAAATTGGAAACAGTGAAAACAAATTTTATATGGTTGGATAATATATTATTTACAGACGGACACCAACAGAGATAAAAGAAAAAGAACTTTCATCTGCTTTAATCATGTCTTCTTTACAGACAGAAACTGAGAGGATCAAAAAAATGAAAGAATGGTCCAATGTTTGGATGCTGACAGAGGCAATTTTATATATATATATTTTGTCGAACATTAATTTTCATTTTTGACTAGTTTTATATATATATATATATATATATATATATATATATATACACAAAAAAGTGGACACTGCAGCCAGCAACCAGAGACAACAGTCTGATTCATGCTAAATGCAATTTTTAGGCCTGATGATTGTGGTATATTGGATATTGGCTCGGAACGAGAAATCGGGGAGCCGAGTTCGAATTCCAGCCAAATTCATTGCATTCACTTACGCGCAAATACCCTTGGGAAAGGTATTAATCAATCTATTCCTTCCAGTTATGGGTTAAATAATAGAACAGATTGGGTTCTATAGCCTTGGTCGGCAACCAGTCTACTGCAGAAAGCAATGGCAACCTACTGTGGGATAATCTTCTGCCCAGTGAGTCATGTCTCTTTTGAGACATGATCGCTCAAGCGTGTATCACGTATGGCATTTAACTGACTGATTATATATATATTGTGTATTCAGGCAACAATCTCTCTTTTATGCAGGTTTCATTAAAAATAACGTCCAAGTTATTATGGTTAAGATTTATATAATGTTTCATTATATAAATACTCTCCGGTATATATATATAATATATAATAATGTTTATATAATATTATATAATGTTTCATTATATAAATACTATAATATAATTATAATATTATTATAATATTATATAATTATAATATTATTATAATATTATTATATATATTATATAATATAATTATAATATAATTATAATATTATATAATGTTTCATTATATAAATACTCTCCGGTATATATATATATTTGCTCTTATCAGAGCAAATATATATATATACCGGAGAGTTTGTTTTTTCTTTTTTATTTCACTCTTGTGGAATTATATGTATACACCCCCCTTACATTTTAATTTTTTTTTTATTAAAGTTTACTTTTAAACGAGTTCCATCTTCTCCTAGTATTGTAAGTAATCCTTTGTTTTGTCCTTCTTTGACCCTTTATAATTAAGCCAACGAAGCCGTTGATAAGTGTTGGCCGAAAGGTTCCTCGGGTTTGGGATAATTATGACGTCTATTCTTTTGACGTTAATTATGACGTATATATATATATATATATAATGATGTAATAAATATGAACACACCTTGTTTCCCCCTCACTGGAATGTGATTGGCTGGTATCAGCCATAAATATAGACGAAGGCAAGGACGTCGATAGAGTGAGAGAATGAGTGAGATCAAGAGATCTATCACCAGAGATCTACTGACTACATCTACATCTCAGGACACTGCATACGACGATTATGACTATGGACTAGATTGTTCTACTGGATTACCTTTGCTTTAACTACTTAACAACCTCGTATTGATATATATCCCATTCGGGGACATATCAATATATATATATATATATATATATATATATATATATATATATATAACTTATGATTTAAATTCCTGGTCTTCACAACAGGGTAGATATGAGTCTTAGCTTTAAGGAAACTTAGATTTTCAGAACATCTATTCTCACACCCTGATTGAACACCCTGGAAGAATGGTAGGCATTGAAAAAACAGTAGCTACTCTAGCATCTATGCATCATTCATTCAGTAATGAATTAGAATAATCTCAGCTATTGGCATGTGTATACATAAAATATCACACACTAAAAGCCTGCCTCCTTCTACCGAGTGCCCGTAGCGCAGAGGTAGAATTGCCGACTGACGCCAATTTGGTCAGTTTTCAGTCCTGGGTAAAAAGCAATTGGAGATCTATCCGTACTGATGAGCCGTGATACAGCGAAACAGATCCGTCTGTGAATGACTATTTATATATATATATATTTTTAATGAAACCTGCCCATATATATATATATATATATAATAATAATAATAATAATAATAATAATAACTATAGCAACAACAATACCAATAGTAAGAGAACTAACTCTACGAAAACTAGTATTAATCAAGCTATAATTCAAATCGTCTTGTACAACCCACCGAGAACAAACTCGGAGGGAAAATAAGGGGAAGCAAAAAAAGAAACAAATGAAGTACATGAACAAAAAGTCAAGCACTCGTAAAAAAGAAAAACAAAACCCAAGACGAAAACCCTAACACTAAAACGCTCAATACGAAATAGAGCAAGCAAAGACAGAAAATCTAAGCAAGAGCCAACAACCGACCACGGTCTCACCTAACGGCTCATCAGGGAAATTGTCTCTCTCTCTCTCTCTCTCTCTCTCTATATATATATATATATATATATATATAGGTTTCATTAAAAATGGTAGTCAAGTTGCTATGGTTAAGTTTTTACATAATTTTTCATGTGGTCTTATAATTCTTTTCTTCTCATTACATAAATTATATAAAGATTGTCTAAACATTTTATTTTTCTAAGCACTTTTGTGTATACTTTTAGTTATTATCAAGTATGAATTCTAGTTTATCGAGCTGGCAATTTTTTAATTACTATAATTAATATAATTTTTTTATTTGTACATATGAAAAAATTTTGACATGTCTGGCTTTCTGTGGCAAAATACTGACACACTACTATGCAATGAGTTGTACATACACCATTCTTTCAAATGTTATAATCTTTATTTGTACATATGAAAAAATCTCCTTAAAAATCTCTTTTATTTTTATCATTATTCTTCTCTTTTTATGTTGGTTTTGATCTTAATTTTCCTTTCTTTTCTTTCCAATGTTTTAATTTTTCTATGCTTGTTATTTCCCCTTTTCTTCCTCTTTTATCTTGCATCTCCTTTCATCTATTTTTTTATTTATCTTTTTCTTTTTCTGGTTTAAAATTTTGACATGTCCAGCTTTTTGTGGCAAAATACTGAAACACTACTACCTATTGAGTTGTACATACACCATTCTTTAAAATGTTATAACCTTCCACCCCACTTAAATCATTTGATTGGCTGACTACTTTTTTCTTATTTTCATTAAATCTCCTTACCTTTATATTACAAAACTAATTAAGCACTTATTACTGCTCATGGAGTTTTAACATCAAAATTTTATAACAACTCAGTTGCAGTATGCTATTATTATTATCAAAACAATAATACTTACGATATATTTATTCTCTACTTTTGTATTGAGCACTTTTTAAAAGTAGAGAGCTAACTGTGGAATGTACTTCCATAAGTAACTATTACTTATATATATATATCTATATATATATATATATACAGCCTTTGAGATTTCATTCACTCGATCAACTTAGTCAATTAAAAACTTAATTGGGCAATTAAAGATTATTGCTTTACTCACTGCGGGTGATTAAAAATCTTGCAATGAAACGTGTCCCTTCAAATATAGAAAAAGGAAATCTGATTCCTTTTACAACCCAAAAGTATGCCATTGAAGATCCACACGTTACTTAGAATGACATACAATGACATTATTGAACTCTTTGGTCTTATGCATGGCTCCTGATTTACATTGAAATGTGTGGTTAAACAAAAGACAGTGACATCCCGCAATCATCAAAGCAAGATCTGACAAATTAGATTAACAAGCTCCTGCACGATTGTAAGAACTGCAACCTTCAAACTTCTGAATATCGTTTCTTATGTCTTTGTCTATGTGTGTATCAAACTTGATTCAAATTGGACCACTCCTTCTGATTTTGTCGATTATCGATTTCCGATATTTATCAGGGGTACCTCAACACAAAACCTAGCTAATAACACTCACAGATGCTTATAGTACAACTGTGTAAATTTTCAAGAAAATTGGTTCAGCTGTTTTGGAGTCTATAGGTAATGGACACACACATACACACACCCACAGACATACACGCACAGACAAAGTTCTATTTATAAACAAGTTTATATATATATATATATATATATATATATATATATATATATAAACTTGTTTATAAATAGAACTTTTGGCGATCTTGTGATTTTTTTACGTATATATATATATATATAAATGTCTGTGTGTGTGTGTGTGTGTGTGTGTGTGTGTGTGTGTGTGTGTGTGTGTTGAACAAATCTAATTGCAGGGACATGTGAACTGATGCCTTTCTTAATGGTGGTAAATGTATATCAGCATAGCATTTAGATCTGGATATGAAGAAGCCAGAATGTAGGGATATGTGGATTCAAGCCTTAATGAATAGTATTAGTCTGAAGTGACCAAAAGCATTCGCAACTGATTCGCAATAGGAATGGATAGATTTACTCGTAGAGTAGTTCATACTCCTTCCCAGTCTTTTGAACAGGTGTAGAGGTTTATTCCTTTTATCTAGTTTAGGATTGAATGTTATACACTCCAACATTCTTCAGAATTTCAGACCAAAACAAAACCCTTTATTTCAACAACTGGGTATATTGTTCTTTTTCCATGAATCATGCCATAGACGTCTGAATTATCTCCCTTTAACTCAACTCTCTAAGTTTTTGTTCAGCACTGTTGTAGCCAGTTATTGAACTCACAACTCTTTGGGTCAAGACAATGGGTCTCATCAATGCTTTTATCTCATTGGGCCATGTGTCTTTGATGCAATAAGCAAACAACTGAAGTAGAGGTTTATTCATCGTTTCCTGTTTAGGATTCAACTTCTGATTTATTCTAAAGTCTTCTCATTTTTTTGTGACTGCCTGTCTCCCCTTGCATTTTAGTGGCATTTCTGGTTCTCCAACGATAATGAGTGTCTGTACAGATAAACGACGAACACAGAACATGTATATATAAAAATATAAACTAATATTTTTATTCTTTGTTGGAGATGATTGTGTAAATGAGGATGTAGCCAAAGAGAATTATGCATATATGAGGGAGTCATTAGGAGTCTTTGACCAGTAGCAGCTCTCTTCTCTTCCCCTCTCTTCTATGCATTCTCTCTGCATTCTCTGAGCATTCTAATTTTGGCCAAAAAACTCCAAACTTATATTATTTGACATTTCCACACATTTTTGCCCTTTTCTCTTAATCATGTCATCTATGGTCAGGCATATCTCTCAATCATCTTCACCAGCTATTACCTTTCAAGTCGTCTGCGTTTGATGTCAATTACACCTTTGTGGTCACTGTTTGTGTTTCCTGCATTTAATGTTGATACTTTTTTCAGTAACTGCTTCTGATGTCAATCATATTTCAGTAGGGTCATAGAAATATATTAGATTATTACCTTGCTTGGGTTGAATTAAAAAAATAAGAATAAAAAAGTACTGAACCCATGCATATGTGGATTCATGCCTTTCTTACTACTAGCTGAATATAAGCAGCATCTACCAAAACTCACAACTCTCATCTCTATGCTACAAGCAAATAGCTAACAGACACACGAACACATGAACAGCAAAAAAAGAAAATGCCATTTAGATGTATCGGCTAATGGAGACATCTTAATGTGTTTAAGCCATTTAAAAACACGACCTTCCGTTACAGTGTTATTGAGGGTAATTAGAATATTCTACTTAACTTGCCCTTGCAACTTTACAAGGTTTTTGTTATTTGAAGTCAAAGAAAAAAATTACCTCTCTACTAAAGAGTTCTTTTTTCCCCATCTTTTAAAAGTTATTTAGCATAAACAAAAAAAAAGGAAAGAACACAATTTCACATTTGTGTTTCATACAGGTTAATGATCGTTCATAGACTCAAGTCTTAAAATTAATCAAAATTTTATTTTATTATTGTTCTTCCCACCCCTGCACTTTTATAAAATAAAACACAGCTAATGAATTAAAAAATATCAAGGTAAAGGCGATAAGAATGTAAATTCAATTATTCGGAGCACACTGTTGAAATTCCGCTTCATGGTTGGGGAACGGTTGACACAGAGTGAAATTTAAATCTTTAATTCCCGAGATCTAAATTAGCAAAGAGATTTTGCAAGATATTTTATGAAATAACTTTTTCTGAGAGGTGGTGTTGAAATGAGGAATTTTCTGAAGCAAGTAGCAGTCAGTCAGTTAAGTGCCATATTTGATACACATTTGGGCAATCATGTCTCTTTCAATCCACAACTGACTAGTCAGAAAATTTTCCCACAGTAGGTTGCCATTACTTTTTGCAGTAGACTGGTTGCCAAATAAAGCTAGAGAACTCAATCTGTTCTGTTATTTAACCCATAACTGGAGGGAAGAGATGGATTAAAACCTTTTTCATGAGTATTTGCACGTAAATGAATGTAAGAAATTTAACTGGAATTTGAACTCAGCTCTCTAATTTCGCATTCAAAGCCAATATCCACTGCACCACACACACACACACACACACACACACACACACACACACACACACACACATATATATATCCAGATGGAAAGAACCAACAAGTTTAGAATCTAGCGTTCTCTGGCATTAACTTTTTAAAAAAGTGCTCAGTACAATGTAGGTCATAGAGTGCAATATAATTAAATTTGTTTTTTTTTCTATTTAAAATTAATTTAGTTTATATTTCAACCTGCAAATTTTTATGTTTCGAGATTTAAAGATTTATCTCATCATCAGGAAATGTTCAATAATTTTGGTATATATATATATATATATATATGTATGATATCAAAAAATTTCTGAATTCTGCATATGTTGAATAGCTATTTTAGTGAGAAAATTCTCGCTTCATCAGCACTGATTAAATACAGAAATTTATTAATTCAAATATGGTACAAAAACCAAAAATTTTTTTATTCTTTAATACAGACATAATCTAAAAGTCTTCTTCTAATATTGAGTCATGAATCTCTTTCTCTGCCCCTATGCTTTTTATTTTTGGATGACAAATTTAAATTTTTTTTTTTTCTGAACACCCAACTTTTTTTTTTTAACTTTTTGTGCATAGATATGTTTTTGGGCTCATACCAGTATGTGAATTTTTGTACCATATTTGAATTAATACATTTTTGTTTTTGATCGTTGCTGAAGAAGTCAGAATTTTATTACTGAAATAGCTATTCAACATATGTAGAATTCAAAATTTTTTTGATATAATATACATATTTGGCTTTGTAAATAGATAATACTATTTACATCATACCCTCCACCTGGATCATTTTTAGTATTAATAAAATTATTAATAATAGTATTAATAAAATATATATATATATATATATATATATATATATTTATTATAAATTATTCTTTAAAACATGTACAAACTACAATCTACTACAAAATTGTACATTTTGTTTTAACATTAAAAGAACAATGTCTCATCAGGTAGTTAATAATGTTGGCAATAAACGTTATTTTCTATGTGGTTTCCAGCTTTCTCAAATCTTCTCACTTTGTTTTTTTTTTTCAATTGGAGTAGATAGATCTATCTATCTATCGCCCGGTTCACACTCCACCCACATCTATTGAACAGGTTAAGAGTCTCATCCCTTGTTCCCTGTTTAGGATGTGGTTTCCGGCTTCCTCTTTTCCAATCTTTTCACTATTACGTAGCCCCTTGCACATCAGTGGCTTTACCGCCTTGCTCGGGGTGATACGATTTTTAAAAAAAAGTACATTTTTGAAAATTCACTTCTTTTATTATTGGAAAAACATTTTCATATGAGGTAAAGAGGATAGGAAAAATGAGAAAATAAAAAGTGAAATTGAAAAAGGGGTGAAAGAAAGAGGAAAGAGAAGAACATATGTGAATATAAATATTATATTTTCTCTGTTTCCTTCTCTTTCCTCTTTCTTTCCCCACTTTTTTAATTTCTTCTTTGGTGTTTTCATCTTTCCTATCCTTTTACCTTGTATGAAAAATTTTCAAAAAAGAAAGTGAATTTTCAAAAAAGAATTTTCAAAAAAGAAAGTGAATTTTCATAAATTTTCTTCACAAAAATAATGTTTATTACCGTCATTATTAACTACCTGATGGGAAATTGTCCTTTCAATGTCGAAACACAATGTACACTTTGTAGTAGATTGTAATTTGAACATGTTCTAAAGTATAATTTATAATAAATATTCCTTGCTCTATTTCTATATTGAGCACTGTTTTAAATTAATATTTTGAACGTTGCAAATATTTTTTTTGTTCCTTATTCAAAATATGGATATATATGGATATATATATATATATAGAGAGAGAGAGAGAGAGTCATTTACAGACAGATCTGTTTCGCTGTATCATAGCTCATCAGTACGGTTAGACAGCCAATTGCCTTTTACCCAGGATTGAAACCCGACCAAATTGGCGTCAGTCAGTGATTCTACATCTGAGCTACGGGCGCTCGATAGAAGGAGGTAGACTTTTTAGCATGTATATTATCATTATACACACCCAATAGCCAAGAGTGTTCTAATTCATTGCTGAATGAACGATGCTACAATCATCTTAATACAAGCAAGACAAAATTGCTACTGGTTACAGAGAGACAAAAAACAGGGTACAGGGTATCCCAAAGAAAGAATGGAAGGTTGAGGGGATTTTCATAGGTGGATGGGACTTAGAAAGACAGAAGATGGCTACTGATGTTGCATTTAAATTTTTAAAATTAGAAGAAATTCCTTCTAATTTTAAGAATTTCACGTTCAAAAATTCTCTGTTATGTAGACGTTCATAAAAAAAAACAATATAATCAGTTATTATATATATTCCAACATTTTAATTTTTCTTTGCTTGTTATTTCCCCTTCCTCTTTTATCTTGCATCTTCTTTCTTTTTTTTATTTATCTTATCTTTTTCTTTTGCTGGTTTTAAATTTTTAGCATGTCTGGCTTTCTGTGGGAAAATACTGAAACCCTACTATCTATTGAGTTGTACACACGCCATTCTTTAAAATATTATAACTTTCCACTCCCAATTAATTCATTTGTTTGGCTGACTGCTTTATTCTTATTTTCTTTAAATCTCCTTATCTTTATATTACAAAACCAATTAAGCACTTATTACTGCCAATGGTGTTTTAATACCAAAACTTTATAACAACTGAGTTGCAATATGCTTTTATAATTATCATAACAATAATTTCTAATATATATATATATATATATATATATATATATATATATATATATGTAAGAATATACTCAGTTATAATCTGAGATTAAGGACAGAATGGTTAAATAAAATAAAGACAAGAGGAAAACTGTATTTTAAATCGCCTATGTGTTTTGTTCTGTGACGGACTTTATCAAGGCAAAAAGATTCTAAATTCTAAATTACGTATCTATAAACAAACAGTGTTGGCAACCACAAAGACACTCACAAATTATTTCAAATATCTCGTGACTTTGCACTACACATGAAGAAATTCTAAAAACTAAAATATTCTGTTAATCTTTTGAAATGATTTGTGAGCATCTTTGTGGTTGCCAACACTGTTTGTTTATAGATACGTAATTTAGAATAAAGCTCATTTCGTTTTTTGCCTTGATAAAGTCCATCACAGGACAAAACGTGTAGGTGATTTAAAATACAGTTTTCCTCTTGTCTTTATTTTATTTAACCATATATATATATATATATATATATTAGAAAAGAGTGTAAGACAAGGATGTGTTTTCTCACTCTATCTATTCAACCTGTATGTCAAAACAATTCTGAAAGTGATAAAGTCCTTGCTAGGTGTCGTTTTTAGCAATCACAATCTCAACAACATAATATATGCTGATTATACAGTGGTGATAGCAGACATAAAAAGGAAAATGCAGGACCTCCTACAGAAGGTAGCAAGAGAAAGGAAGAAAAAAGGACTAACCATTAACTTCAAGAGAATTGAATGTATGGTCATCAACAAAAGAAGAACCCAAAATGCCAACTACAGGTCAGAGAAACTAAAATAAAACAAGTAAAGAAATGTAAATAATTAGGAAGCATTTAGACTGAGGATGGAAAGTGTGACACTAAGATACGAAGATGCATTATCATGAACAAGGACACATTTCAAAAGCTCACCAGAGTACTGAGAGACAGGAGAATCTCATCGGAAACAAGGAAAAGAGTGCTGGACAGCTATGTGATATGTGTCTTTCTGTATGGTAGTGAATGTTGGACAATCTCTTCAGGGATAAAGGAAAGGCTCGAGGCAGTAGAAATGTTGTTCTGCAGGAGGATGCTGGGGATAACATAAACTCAGCATGTGAGCAATTATGTGCGTTGGAGAGGATGCAAACAAGAAGAATACTTATACTAAACATCAGGAAGAGTACTGCCAGGGTTTCTGGGACACATAATGAGGAAAGAGGATCTAGAGAGTTGAATACTCACAGGATGGATAAAGATGAAGAGAGACAGGAGAAAGCAGCATGAAACATATTTGATCGGCTTGAGCAAATGGATGATGGAACCAGGTTTAGAAGAGATAACAAGATGGAAAATATTAAGAGCAACAAGAGATGGCACATGAAGAGAAAGATATATATATATATAAATGTACACATGCCTTGTGAGATGAACTGGATGTTTCATATTTGAGAACAGAACGCGTTGGAGGAAATGAATAGGTAAATGCAAATAACAATAATTTATATTCAAAGATTCACTTTCTAATGTATTTTCCTCTCGGCTCTAACATTAGACACAGAGGTGAAAGCTCAAAGATCGGGCCCGAAAATGTTGGATATAAGGTCATAATATTGAGAAAAATGGACAGCTATATAATGTGAAATATACTGATTAAAAGACAAAATGTTGGATATAAGGTCATAATTTTGAGAAAAATGGACAGCTATATAATGTGAAATATACTGATTAAAAGACAAAATGTTGGATATAAGGTCATAATTTTGAGAAAAGTGGACAGCTATATAATGTGAAATATACTGATTAAAAGACAAAATGTTGGATATAAGGTCATAATTTTGAGAAAAATGGACAGCTATATAATGTGAAATATACTGATTAAAAGACAAAATGTTGGATATAAGGTCATAATTTTGAGAAAAGTGGACAGCTATATAATGTGAAATATACTGATTAAAAGACAAAATGTTGGATATAAGGTCATAATTTTGAGAAAAGTGGACAGCTATATAATGTGAAATATACTGATTAAAAGACAAAATGTTGGATATAAGGTCATAATTTTGAGAAAAGTGGACAGCTATATAATGTGAAATATACTGATTAAAAGACAAAATGTTGGATATAAGGTCATAATTTTGAGAAAAGTGGACAGCTATATAATGTGAAATATACTGATTCTTAGTCTGCACTCGCAACTGTCTTCACACTGGTGTTCCCATCCTTCTCTTCCCCTTTCTCTGACACCCCCTGTAATTGGTTAATCTTTTCGCTCTTCTGCTTAAACTTTCACTCTTCTCTTATGTAGCCCTCTGCACACCAGTGGTGATACCGCCTTGCTTGGGGTGAAACGATTAAAATAAATAAAATAAATAATATTAGGATTGTTGGCAAATATGGACAGCTATCCGGTGAGAATGAATGTGTAAATATTTTATCAGAGGAAAAGGTCTTGTGATGTTCTCTTTCTTTCTCTCTTTGTCTGTCTGTGCCTTTCTCTCTCTCTCTCTCTCTCTCTCTCTATACATATAAATATATATATAAAACTTATTTAAGTGTGTGTGTATATATATATATGTATATATATATAAAGGTGGTCTTTGAAAAACAGTAGCCACTCTAGCAGATACGCATCGCTCATTCAGTAAAAATGAATTTGAGCACTCTAGCTATTGGGCGCGTAATATGATATGCGCTAAAAAGACGCCAATTCGGTCGGGTTTCAAGCCTGGGTTAGGGAGCAATTGGAGTCTAACCGTACTGATGGGCTGTGATACAGCAAAACAGATCTGTTTGCGGATGACAATATATATATATATATATATATATATATATATATATATATATATATATATATAATTCCAAGTGAAGAGGACTCAAGGTTTTTTTTTATTTTGAGTACTCTGGTGTTTATCTGCACAACCATATCAACATTGCCTGATGATGAGAACCTATCTCGAAACATAGAAATTTCCATGTTGCAATGTAAAATTGATACATAACTATATATATATATATATATATATATATATATATTGTCATCCGCAGACAGCTCTGTTTCACTGTATCACAACTCATCATTACGGTTAGACTCCGATTGCTTTTCAACCCAGGATTTTAAACCCGACCAAATTGGCGTCAGTCGGCGATTCTACCTCTGGGCTATGTTAGGTTCGGTGGAAGAAGGCAGACTTTTTTAGTGCATATATTATCACTATACGAGCCCAATAGCTAGAGTGCTCTAATTCATTTTACTGAATGAGCGATGAGTACATGCCAGAGTAGCTACTGTTTTTCAAAGTCTACCATTCTTCCAGAGTGCTCAATCAGGGTGTGAGAGCGTAAATATTGTTATATACATATATATATCAATAAATTCTGAAATTTACATTCCGTTGAATAGCTATTTCAGCAAGAAAATTCTGTCTTCATCAGTAACGATCAAAACCAAAAATTTATTAATTCAAACATATATATATATATATATATATATATATATATATATATGTTGTTTTTTTTTAATCATACCACCCCAAGCAAGGCCATAAAGCCACGGATGCGCAGGGGGCTATATAATGGTAAAAAGAATGGAAAAGAGAATGCCGGAAACCACATCCTAAACAGGGAACAAGGGATGAGCCTCTTCACCTGTTCAATAGACGTGGGTGGAGTGTGAACCGGGCAATAGTTTAGTCTATCTACTCCAATTGAAAAAAAAGAAAAAAAAGAAAAGAGTGAAAAGATTAGAAAAGAGAAAACCTGAAACCGTATCCTAAACAGGAAACAAGGGATGAGCCTCTTCACCTGTTCAATAGATGTGGGTGGAGTGTGAACCGGCGATAGTTTAGTTTAGTCTATCTACTCCAATTATGTATTTAAACAGATTTTGCAGTATAGAACTTGAGTATTTCTTTAAAAGTAATAATTTTTATATTACTGGGCATAATGAGGATAAAATTTAAAATAGAAAACAACCAGATTTGCTCCCACTTCTCAAAGCTAGACAGTTTGCGGGGCCTTGCTGTGATCAGTCTCTAGCAGTTCATTCCCCCTATCCCACCACTGCACAAATCATCTCTCACACCTCTTACGTTTTACAGCAAGTTCTTCCAATTAAAAATTTTGACAAGCGGGAGCGAAACCACTTTTTTTTTCTGTTTTAAATTCTATCCTCATTATGCTCAGTAATATAAAAATAGTTACTTTTAACACAATATATATATATATATATATATATATATATATACTAGCAGTATAGCTTGGCGTTGCTCGGGTGTAATAAAAGCTTTAAAACTAATTCATGGTCCTGGAGCTCAGACTCTTTGGACATTAGCACGAAGGACTAAAAAGTAATAGTTGTTTCCAGTCAAAGCAAAACTGTAGATTGAAAGAAAAATGAATGGATGTCAGTAAGATTTCCGGTATCAATATCTAATAAGTTTTCCATCGCAAACTGAATTTTGAAGGCTAAATAAGTCCTTTGAGTAAATGGTATCATGGCTGAGACTAAGAACTACAATTATACCTACTTAGAGCAAAACCCAAAGCAAAAACCAAAATGAAATGGCTGAAAACCTGATTTTGATCAGACCCAATAGGATATTGGGGTATCGATTTCCAATATCGAAATCAAATAAGTCATCCAAGGATAAACTAACCTAAGTAAGTCCATGAAAACTTATCCCCCCCTTCAGGAGTAAAATTGGAGAAAATGAGACCTATTGATGGCTGAATATTGGTTTTTGATCAGATTCAGTAGAATATTGATTTCTGATAAGGGGAAAATGAGTTGTCTGAGAAGATCTATTAATGTTTGAGACTAAAAACTATAATTTTACAAAGTGAGAGCAAATTCTGCAGCAAGAACCATGACAATAGGACTGAAATCCTGATCTTGATCAGACCTGATTGGATATCGGGGTATTGAGTTCCAATATCAATTTCCAATATCAGGGGGAAATCAGAAAAAATAAGCAGCCCATGACTTGACCAGAAGCCTAAAGAATATTTGTGTAATGTTTGGTGAGAATCGGATAAAAATTGTAGATTTGTATGAAAGACATACTGACAGACAGACAGATAGACAGATACGCACACAAACATGTTGCCTTTTATATATATATAAGCGGCCATAATATAAGGAACGGAAACAACAAAGACATAAATATGTGTAAAGGGCCCTGAAAAGAAACCCATAAAAACCCGTGAGAGTTATTGAAAGATGAATGGGAGAGAATTACTGCTGATTTTTGCAAGAAATTAATTAGATCATGTGGTTGACGATGCAGAGAAATCATTGAAAATAAGGGGATGTTTACCAAATATTAAATTTTGTTGATATTTTGTTCACAGTCAGGTATTAACAAGATCGTTCCTTAACTTTTGTCCAGTAGCTTATTTCCTTTGTTCCATTTAATCTTTATTTAAAAAAAAACTATTATGTAAATTTTTGTAACTTTGTATAATATTTATGCATTACACCCTAATCTTTATTTGGTAAAAATTTCATTGCTAATCATGCATTACTTTTTAAGTAATACACATATTTGTTTTTTTTTTGTTCCTGTTCCTTACATTATGGCCGCTACTATATATATATATATATGCTCTCACACCCTGATTGGAAGAATGGTAGACTTTGATAAACAGTAGCTACTCTGGCATGTACGCATCGCTCATTCAGTAAAATGAATTAGAGCACTCTGGCTATTGGGCACATATAATGATAATATATGCGCTAAAATGTCTGCCTTCTTCCACCGAACGCCCATAGCCCAGAGGTAGAATCGCCGACTGGCGCCAATTGAGTCGGGTTTCAATCCTGGGTTAAAAAGCAATCGGAGTCTAACCGTACTGATGAGCTGTGATACAGTGAAACAGATCTGTCTGCGGATGACAATATATATATAGATGATTAACCCAGATATTTTTACCACTTAATTAATAAATATAATTAATAATTAATAAATATAATTAATAATTAATAAATATAATTAATAAATATAATTAATAAATATAATTAATAAATATAATTAATAAATATAATTAATAATTAATAAATATAATTAATAAATATAATTAATAAATATAATTAATAATTAATAAATATAATTAATAAATATAATTAATAAATATAATTAATAAATATAATTAATAATTAATAAATATAATTAATAAATATAATTAATAAATATAATTAATAAATATAATTAATAAATATAATTAATAATTAATAAATATAATTAATAAATATAATTAATAAATATAATTAATAAATATAATTAATAAATATAATTAATAAATATAATTAATAATTAATAAATATAATTAATAAATATAATTAATAAATATAATTAATAAATATAATTAATAAATATAATTAATAATTAATAAATATAATTAATAAATATAATTAATAAATATAATTAATAAATATAATTAATAATTAATAAATATAATTAATAAATATAATTAATAAATATAATTAATAAATATAATTAATAATTAATAAATATAATTAATAAATATAATTAATAAATATAATTAATAAATATAATTAATAATTAATAAATATAATTAATAAATATAATTAATAAATATAATTAATAAATATAATTAATAATTAATAAATATAATTAATAAATATAATTAATAATTAATAAATATAATTAATAAATATAATTAATAAATATAATTAATAAATATAATTAATAATTAATAAATATAATTAATAAATATAATTAATAAATATAATTAATAAATATAATTAATAATTAATAAATATAATTAATAAATATAATTAATAATTAATAAATATAATTAATAATTAATAAATATAATTAATAAATATAATTAATAAATATATATATTATTCTATGGCTACAGCATGACCAAGTGTTTCTCGGCCTAAAAATTCCCTGGCTGTTGATATTAATTTAAATTTTAAGATTTTACTTTCCAATTTTATGTTAAAGTTCTTAAATTTAATTACACAATTAAAAAATTAAGAGCAGCCTCTCCACGTTCTTCCTCTTTTTTTCTTTTTTATTCATTTTTTCTACTTTATCTTTTTGTTTTTCTGGTTTAAAATTTTTATATATCTGGCAATACATTAAAACACCGTCTATTGAGTTGTACTCACACCATTTTTTAAAATGTTATAAGCTCCCTTCTTCTTCTTCTTCTTCTTCTTCTTCTTCTTCTTCTTCTTCTTCTTCTTCTATGTGCCTTGTCCTTTCAGGACGTAGGTGATCGTAGCCTTCCACATCTACCTATCCTTGGTGGCTCTTAGCACGCTTTCTCCTGTTACACTACGCAACCTCTGTTCTGTTATCCACCTGATCAGGCTCTTCAAATATGTTATCTACTGTTTTCCTCTGTCTCTTTTTCCTTCTATCTGGCCTGTTAGTATCAGATTCCCCAAGCCCTCCTTCCTCATTGCGTGTCCCAGGAACTTCAGTTGTCTCTTCTTGATGCTCAATATTGATTTCCTTTTGGTTTCCATTCTTTCCAACACCTCGCCATTGATCACATGCTCGGTCCATGATATCCACAGCATCCTTCTGTAGAACCATATTTCAGCTGCTTTAAATTTTCCCTTCATCTTTGTTGATATTGTTCAACATTCACTGCCATATTAAAGAACTGACATCACATAGCAATCCAGTACCCTCTTCTTTGTTTCTAGTGAATGTTTCCTGTGTCTTAATACTTTACTCAACGTATCCTTCACCATGCCAATTCACCTTTGGATCTCTGCGTTGCACTTTCCGTCTTCAATTAGAACACTTCCCAGATATTTAAATTTTTGTACCTGCTTGATTTTAACATCCCCCACTTGCATTTGGCACTTTGGGCTGCTCTTTTAAGTTCCCACTCCTCTTAATTCATCTCATTGGCTGACGTCTTTATCTTACATTTTTACTTTTTATCTTATTTTTATTCTTTGATTTTATATTTTTCAAATCTACTTAAATAAACATATTTTAATTTAAAAATAAATAAACCACATTTTACTGCCTGATGATTAGTATCCAACAAGATGAAAAGAATAATTAAGGAACACACCCTTATATATATATATATATATATATATATATATATATATATATATATACCTTATAGGTTTGTTATATTACATCAAGCACTGTTTTATAAATGCCAGAAATATGTTTGTATATGTGTGTGTATTTGTGTGTATATCCATATGTATGTTTATTGATGTCCATACCTTTATATATATATATATATATATATATATATATAGATAGATTATTGATATCCATACCTTTATGTTCATATATATATATATATATATATATCCAGAATTTCTCATATACATATTTTAAAAAAAGAAAATCGATTACTATATATATATATATATATATAGGTATGGATATCAATAATATATATATATATATATATATATATATATATATATATATATATATATATATATATATATATATATATATATATATAGGTATGGATATCAATATATATATATATATATATATATTGGTATGGATATTAATAATATATATATATAGGTATGGATATCAATAATATATATATATATATATATATATATATTATTATATATATATAATATATATATATATATATATATATATATATATTATTGATATCCATACCTATACATATATATATATATGTATAGGTATGGATATCAATAATATATATATATATACATATATAGGTATGGATATCAATAATATATATATATATATATATATATATATATATATATATATATATATATATCCATACCATACTATATATATATATATATATATATATATATCCAGAATTTCTCATATACATATTTTAAAAAAGAAAATCGATTGCTTGATACTTGTATATATTATTTTGCTACATATTTTGAAGAGAAATGTATTTTGTTTTGTTATTCACATACATACTAACATTACCAACATATAAACACAGTTAATTCATCTATCATTTAAGTCTGCTTGACAGATGTATTATTTTCACAAACATATTTTAACTTTAGTTTAACAATTTTCATTTAACAATTTCAATTTCTCAATTTTTGTTGATATTTTTCATATATATTTAAATTTTTATTTATTAATTAATTTCAATTCTTTCTTTTGTGAATTGTATTTTTCATATTTAAAATCTTTTAAATAATTAATTTCTTCATATTTTTAAAAATTTAATCTTAATTTTTTTAAAATTAAGAATTTTTTATATACATAATATATTTCTATACATAATTTTTTTTTATTTTTTAAAGAAAAATTTTTTAAAGTTTTAAAATTCACAGATAATAAAGGAAGCTGTAGAGAGCTATGCTCATCTTCTTGAATGGATATGGCATTTAAAGAAAATGAAATATTTTCAAACTAAATTTGCCTCATGCTATCTAATGATGAACTTTTCTCCCAAATATTTCAATTATATTAGAATTTCAGAGAGCTGTCCAAAATTATGAGATGCGCTACATTATCTTTATGCATGTAGTAAATGATTAATTTTAAAGTCTTTTGAAATTTTCATAA
The DNA here is from genome assembly GCA_037127315.1 of Ascarosepion bandense. Lineage (NCBI taxonomy): Eukaryota > Metazoa > Mollusca > Cephalopoda > Sepiida > Sepiidae > Ascarosepion > Ascarosepion bandense. The sequence goes on along the minus strand of JBBBDQ010002226.1, from coordinate 615,051 downwards.
CTGTGTAGAATATTTTTGGTAAGCGTGGAGACCTTAAAAAGAGAAGTATCTCTTTGTTTTTTTGTTTAAAGCCGTAAAATTAAAAAAAAAATAAATGTAAAAATTGAATAAGTATTTGTTTGATCTGAGTCATTTTTTTTCTGCATTCCATTTAAATTTAAAACACGTATCTACTGCTTTTATTACACATGGCAGACACACACATACACGTATATAAAGGCATAAGTTTTCTCCACATTTAATGATTATCATCTATTTTTTTATTACATGCAAAACAAGTATGATATCTGACCAACGGAATCAAGCCTCGGTCAATATACTGTCTCTTTGTTCTTTTTTTTTAATTTCAAAAATTTTCTGAATCCATGTCTTATAAACAAATCACTGAAAAAACTTTATAAAGTGAAACGTGTTAGATTAAAGACAATTTTCCTCCCTGTTCTTTACTTATTCTGTCATCTTTCAGATTTCAATCCATATATTCAACACTTTATGCTCTCACACCCTGGTTGATTTGTTTGTTTGTTTTTGAGGCTTAACGACCTATCAATCCTTATGGGATCATTTTAAGGACATAACCAATGATTTTGGATAAGGTTATTTTATTTTTACAACGTTTTTCTTTTCACAATTCATTGGGATTTGTTTTTAAGAGCAGGGTCCCCAAGTCCTACTCTTGTTATTTAACCCATAACTGAAGGGAATGGACAGATTAATACCTTTCCCAAGGGTACCAGTGCTTAAGTGAATGCAGGGTATTCAACTGGAATTTGAACTCGGCTCACCGATTTCTCTTTCCGAGCCGATATCCACTGCACCACAATGCACATCTGACACTATATGCTTACAACACCTGGTATTTCCAAGCGGTTACCCATCTAAGTACTGACCAGGCTCAACGTTGCTTAACTTCAGTGATCGAGCGAGAACCGGTGTATTCAACGTGATAGGCCGTAAGCCTCACCCTGGTTGAGCACTCTGGAAGAATGGTAGACTTTGAAAAACAGTAGCTACTCAAGCATCTACGCATTGTTCATTCAGTAATGAATCAGAACACTCTCAGCTATTGGGTGTGTATAATGATAATATACATGCTAAAATGTCTGCCTCCTTCTACCGAGCGCCCATAGCTCAGACATAGAATCACAATTTTTTCTACCTTGTTGATCTTTTAGCTTTCTTTTTCTTTTATCATTTTTTTTATTATTGGATAGTGTGATAGTATAATGTTGAAAAAGCATTTTGCATGTGCTGTACTTGTTCTCTCACTCTCTTGTTATTTTGTCACATTTGTCTTTGAGGAGATTGTCCAGCATTCACTGCCTTATAAAAGGATTGATATTACATCACAGTTAAGTATTCTTTTCTTTTTTTTGTTGCTTCAAGTCTCTTCTTCATTCACTACGATATAGGAGCACTGATATTACATAACAGTTCAGTACTCTTTTCTTTGTTTCTGTTGCTTCAAGTCTCTTCTTCATCTGTGAGGAGATTGTCCAGTATTCATTTGCTATATAGGAGGACTGATATTATGTAACAGTTCAGTACTCTTTTCTTTGTTTCTGTTGCTTCAAGTCTCTTCTTCATCTGTGAGGAGATTGTCCAGTATTCATTTGCCATATAGGAGGACTGATATTATGTAACAGTTCAGTACTCTTTTCTTTGTTTCTGTTGCTTCAAGTCTCTTCTTCATCTGTGAGGAGATTGTCCAGTATTCATTTGCCATATAGGAGGACTGATATTATGTAACAGTTCAGTACTCTTTTCTTTGTTTCTGTTGCTTCAAGTCTCTTCTTCATCTGTGAGGAGATTGTCCAGTATTCATTTGCCATATAGGAGGACTGATATTACATAACAGTTCAGTACTCTCTTCTTTGTATCTGTTGCTTCAAGTCTCTTCTTCATCTGTGAGGAGATTGTCCAGTATTCATTTGCCATATAGGAGGACTGATATTATGTAACAGTTCAGTACTCTTTTCTTTGTTTCTGTTGCTTCAAGTCTCTTCTTCATTCACTACGATATAGGAGCACTGATATTACATAACAGTTCAGTACTCTTTTCTTTGTTTCTGTTGCTTCAAGTCTCTTCTTCATCTGTGAGGAGATTGTCCAGTATTCATTTGCCATATAGGAGGACTGATATTATGTAACAGTTCAGTACTCTTTTCTTTGTTTCTGTTGCTTCAAGTCTCTTCTTCATCTGTGAGGAGATTGTCCAGTATTCATTTGCCATATAGGAGGACTGATATTATGTAACAGTTCAGTACTCTTTTCTTTGTTTCTGTTGCTTCAAGTCTCTTCTTCATCTGTGAGGAGATTGTCCAGTATTCATTTGCCATATAGGAGGACTGATATTATGTAACAGTTCAGTACTCTCTTCTTTGTATCTGTTGCTTCAAGTCTCTTCTTCATCTGTGAGGAGATTGTTCAGCATTCACTGCTATATAGGAGGTCTGATATCACATAACTGGAATAGAGTTCCACAAAAATAGAAGTGTGATAGAAGAAAATGTTAACATAGAACTTATGGTTACATCAAGGTATTTCAACTGTAAAAAGATGAGACCTTGTTGCCAATCTAATACAGCAATAAAATTTAAAAAATACAGATACCATAGAGGAAAAGTCATCAGAACAATTGAAATGAAAGTATTTATAGAAAAGGCACAGGGCAATGAGAAATGACTAAAACTGAGGTGACAGGCCTGAACCAATAACATTGCAGATTCTTCTTTAGATTTTATCAAGAATCTCTAAATTAGGAAGGAAACCCCTATCAATACTGCAAAAGAGCAATAACTGTGACTAAACTCGAGAAAACTGTTTTCCAAAAAAAATTGTTTTAAAAGAAAAATTTTATATATATTTTTTTTAATTGAAAGCAGTACCGGATGGTCAGCCAAAAATGACAAATGTTTCCTTGTAGGGAGACAGCTAATATTACCATGAACACTATTACCGTTTTTGCACACTCAGGATAGTTTTTTTATTGTTTGTCATCATCATCAGTGAATTGAATGCAAAAGCTTTTAACATTAACATACCCTGCAAAGTGGGATGAATGCGCTAGTTAAACAATAGACACCCAAAACTAATGTTGAATAGAACAGAATTTTCTGAAGCTTTAAGAAATGCATTCGTGTGAAAAATATTGTCAAGAAATATTAAAAAAATGTAAAATAAAAAACGGCCTTCTTCGTTTCCGCGTCTCGATAATGTTTTTAAAAAAAAGGACATTAAGAGAAACTTATTATAAACCGGTAAATATGGGAAAATATCCTTTTCTAGTGTTTAATTCAACATAGTGAATAAAAGATGAGGGAAAAAAGGCAAAAAAAGGACATTTTCTTATTGTTGAGCAAATGAATGTGAAGGTCCCCACCCCACAATTGAGTAAAAAAATCCTGATGCTACCTAACGGCAAATTTTCTTAAATAAAAAAAGAAAATGAAATACAGAAAAAAAATTGACTCAGATCTAACAGATGCTTACTTAATTTTTACATTCAATTTTTTTATTTTTATGGCTTTAAACAAAAAAAAAAGATACTTCTCTTTTTAAGGTCTCCACGCTTACCAAAAATATTCTACACAGTTATGAAAATTTCAAAAGACTTTAAATTTATCATTTACCACATGCATGAAGATGATGTAGCTCATCTCATAATTTTGGACAGCTCTCTGAAATTCTTATATAATTAAAATGTTTGTGAAAATGTTCATCTTTATATAGTATGAGGCAAATTTAATTTGAAAATATTTCATTTTCTTTAAATGCTATATCCATTCAAGAAAGAATTAAAGAAATCAAACTGAATCTCAAAACATAACATCAACAAACCTACAACATCTCTAGTAATCTTGTCCACAGAAAACACATATGTACAAAAGATGAGTATCATCTACTATGTATTCAATTTTCAAAGCAGAAAAATAAATATTTTTATTGCTTCAAAGCTCCCCCGCCCCACCTAAAAATTAAATTTTGGTAGAGTGTTTTCTTTTTGTTTGGGTGTGGGTTCACTATTTGCCCATAGCTGAGACCAGAACAGATGCTACCACCCTGGGTCAGTGTGAACCTGGGAACAACAGCAAAACTTCCAATCTCTCAATCAGAGTCCTGATGTAGTTTATCATCATACCCAAGACATGCAGGTTGAAGAGACATGCTTCCCTATTTGGCTGCCATCAATAACCTGATGTTAGCATCTAATGCAACCGTTTTATCTGGTGCAACATTGCATCTAGTGACTAGTGCAGTCTGGTGCTACCACCCTGGGAACAACAGCAAAACTTCCAATCTCTCAATCAATCAGAGTCCTGATGTAGTTTATCATCATACCCAAGACATGCAGGTTGAAGAGACATGCTTCCCTATTTGGCTGCCATCAATAACCTGATGTTAGCATCTAATGCAACCGTTTTATCTGGTGCAACATTGCATCTAGTGACTCGTGCAGTCTGGTGCATTCTTCAACAATCAATATATTAATATATATTAATATATTTGTTTACTCTGTTCCTTCTTTGTGACTTTATTTCTGGCTCCTAACAAGGCCACAACAGTAATCAATCCCAATATAGCAGCTCAACTTCAGTCACTTTCTCACCAACAGGATGTGGTTTCTCTCTGTCTTTTCTGTATAAATATTATCACAGCTTCTGTTCTGATGATTTTTTTCTCTGATACCAATCACATGAATTTACTTGTGATACTAGATTGATATTAGATGTGCATTGTTGGTGCAGTGGATATCAGCTTGGAACGAGAAATCGGGGAACCGAGTTCAAATTACAGTTGAATTCATTTCTTTCATTCACGCACAAGTATAGCCTGGAAAGGTATTAATCCATCTCTTCCCTCCAGTTTTGGGTTAAATAACAGGACAGATTGGATTCTATATCCTTAGCTGGCAACCAGTCTACTGCAGAAAGTAATGGTAACCTACTGCAGGATAAACTTCTGCCCATTTAGTCATGACTGCCCAAGTGTGTTTCATGTATGGCAAGTAACTGACTAACTAGATTGGTAACCATGTCCCACTCTTTTTTTTTTTTTTTTTTTTTTTTTTTAATCATTTCACCCCGAGCAAGGCAGAAACGCCACTGATGTGCAGGGGGTTACATAAATGTAGAAAGATTAATTAGAAAAGAGTGAGGAGTACAAGCTAGTTAGAAAGGAACAATAGAAAACTGAGAAAGCAGGTGCAATGACAGGTACATGGGCGGAGAGAAAGGGAAGGTTATACAGGGGAGGGGAGAGAGAGCTAGAGGCCAGTGGTTAGTAGGTGAGTATTAACTTTGCTTTTAAATTTCTGGAGGTCGTAGCCGTCAGGAAAGCAAGAATACGGGAGTGAGTTCCACAGGCGGGAAGTGCGAGAGAGGAAGCTGCAGGAGTAGAATTGTCGTCTGCATTTGGCTAACCTGACTGTGAATGGGTGGGACCCAGTTGCCAGTCTGGTTGAACGGGTAAACACCTGTTGAGGAGGCATCAGTGACTTAAGCTCATCCGAGCAGAAGCCATGAAAGTATTTATAGAAGAGACAGAGGGAGGCCACATTTCGACGATGGGAAAGTGGCTGCAGACGAGTCGCCAGATCAGTACCTATCACATTACAGACTCTCCTTTGGAGCTTGTCAAGAACACTGAGGAGAACGGCAGGGGCACCTGACCATAAATGGCAGCAGTACTCCATGCACGGACGGATGGTTGACTTGTATATATGCAGGATGGATTCAGGTGGAAAAAACATCCTGGATCGACATAGTGACCCAATCTTCTTAGCAGTAGATTTTGCTATGGATTCAATATAGTGCTTCCATTTGAGGTCTGAGGACAGGGTAAGTCCGAGGAGGCGTAGTGTATTACTCTCCGGGAGAATCATCTGGTCCATGCTTATGGGAGGCAGAAGAGATCATCAAAATAGTCAAATGCAACCACCTCTTTTACTCTCACAGTTTCTTCTCTTGCACTTCCCACCTGTGGAACTCCCTTTCATATACTTGCTTCCCTGATAGCTACAATTAAACAAAAGTTTAAATACAACATAGGTTGCCATCTTCTACCTTTCTAAATCACATCCACCTCTTTTTTTTGTCTCTTCGCCAATATTGCCGGTAATTGGTTCTCTGTTTTTTTTTTCTTTCCTTTTCTCTCACTGTAATCCGCTGTGCATCAGTGGCAGTACTGCCTTGCTTGGGGTGAAATGGTTATAAAAAAAAATACCTTATCACAAATATAGACCAAAAAACAATAAGATTATAAAAAAAATTCACATCAAAATTACCTTTTTCAAATTCAGGTTTTAAATTTTCTGTTTCGTGAAATAACTATCGATGCTAGTGACATTAAACAGACACAAAGTCAAGAAGTAGGTCGTGTTTAGTAGTTTTGGAACACTTAATCAAGGAAGAGGAAACAAAGAGTCTCGAAACGTTTTTTCATTTAGATAGTTTTTTGTTTTTTTATTTCAGGCTTTTTATTTTACTAAAGTTCTCCCACTGCTGCACAAACCCGAAAAGACAAAGGTACTTAACGCCTGTCTACGAGACAAAAACTTACATCCGCAGCTGTGCATCGGTATACAAAGGCTCATTAATGACACAATGCTATTAGTTAATTAAACAAATTGCTTCGTTAGTGTCATGCTGGGTATTAAGTTGAGATAATTCTGTTATGAACGAGTGGCAGAAAGAACCCTCTGTTAGAGGAAGTGCAAGGCACCAACCTCGACTTCCCAATCGAGCAGTATGGGTAAGGAGGCAACAAGGGTGGGGAAAAAAAAGAAAATCAAGAGATTTCTGTTATTTTATTTATTTATTTATTTTTTAATTACCAGCTTCAATATCATCTACTTTTTAAAGTTTTTTTATTTTCTTACACCAGTGATCATTCTCTCCCACCATCAAATGACTGTGAAAAATAAACCACATGCTTTCACTGTGCTACCTGCTATCCAAAAGTAAAAATGCACCTACATGATTTTCGTAATTATATATATATATATATATATATATATTTAGTGTATTGAGGCAGTAAATAATTTTCTAAACATATACTGTTAAATATAAGAGACAATGAATGTCTATTATGTTTAATCATGAGCCGTTCTAAACATTGTATTTTGGCTTTAATTTCAGTTGAAAATAAAGACAAAAATTCTCCAACATTTGGATAATTTTTTATTAATTTGATTCTAAGCTTTTGGCTCACATGAGCCATCTTCAGAGAGGTTATTAAGATGGTAATACAGTAACATCCACCATCACCAATGATTTTATTTTGTGTTGACATAAAAACTATGATTAAACATAATAGACATTCATTGTCTCTTATATTTAACAATATATATAATGTAGTAAACTTGGTATGTAATCCAGGTAAATTCCAAATGAGACGAACTTGAGAGAACCCAATGTTAAATTAATTTATTTGACAGAGAAATATTTTATAACAGAATTCTGATTATTAGTTTGGATGATACATATTTCACCGCTTTGGTGTTCTTAGCGCAGCTCTTCAGATCCAAATATATATATATATATATATATATATATATATACTATCTTCAACTGGATTTAATATATATATATATATATATATATAATATTTTATAACGGATTTCTGATTATTGGTTTGGATGATACATATTTCACTGCTTTGGTGTTCTTAGCACAGCTCTTCAGATCCAAATATATATATATATATATATATATATATATATACTATCTTCAACTGGATTTAATATATATATATATATAATATTTTATGACGTATTTCTGATTATTGGTTTGGATGATACATATTTCACTGCTTTGGTGTTCTTAGCGTGGCTCTTCAGATCCAAATGGTACAACAATGGGTCATTGTTGTACCATTTGGATCTGAAGAGCCATGTGAAGAACAGCAAAGCGGTGAAATTATATATATATATATATATATATATATATATATAAGATAAAAGTGTGAGAAGCCATGAATATTTTGTTTAAAATGTAGATTTATTTTCATTATTATTATTAATTGCTTTTTGTATGATATATTAAGTATCCATAATGGCATTTGTGCCACTACACATGTTTTGAGTCTAAATTGACTCTCTTCAGGCGAATAAACTTGTAACTTCACATATCAAGATCTGTTTGTTTTTCTGATGGCCAAGGTATCTTGTATAAATTGATAAATCAAGTTGTGAGCAGGTCAGAAATTTCATGTGCGTGCATGTGTGCGTGTTGGGTTTTTTCACGCTCACTAGTTAAATATCTCCTGCCACTTTTTGTTGGCTATAAAAAATGTTTTTCACTTACTTGCAAAATTTGATTTTACCTTTATACTTTTGATTCAGTTTTACTCTACAGTCATCTAGTTCTTTTATTGCTTTTGGAATACTATTTGAATTTAGTGTGTGTTTATTTTTTTATCTCATTTGAATTTCATGTATCTGTGTGTGTGTCTTAGATTTTTCATGTTGTTTTGTTGAGGGAAGGCTTGTATATTTTTATAAATATTTCTTCCTGCATCATGAGTGTGTCATAATCTGCATTTTGGTAGATAAGCATTACTCTGAATTTACCTCCACTACATTCGTGTAAATGTTGGGAGACATACAATTTCCTGTTATTCGTTAGTTTAATGTTACTTCTGTGCAGGGCTACTCTATTATTCAGGCCTTGAGTCTTTGCCACGTATATTTTTGTGCATTCATTGCATTTTAGAGCATAAATTACGTTTTTAGAATTGCAGCTCAGATTTGTTTCTGTTTTGAATGTAGATGTGTTTTCAATATATATACTGTGTCCCTTCAGAACATAAGCAATCATGGCTTTCCACATCTCCTTAGCCATTGTAGCTCTTAATACCCTTTCTCTTGTTATCCCTCACCAACCCTGCTCTTTCATCCATTTTCTCAAGTCTGTCAAGTATGTCATGCATTGATTTCCCTTGTCTCTCCTTCCCTCTATCTGTCCTGTGAGTATCAGATTCTCCAAGCCCGCCTTTCTTATTACATGTCCCAGAAACTTCAGCTGTCTTATCCTGATGTTAAGTGTAAAATTCCTTTTTGTTTCCATCCTCTTCAAAACCTCATTTTTCACATGTTTGGCATTTATATATATATATATATTTCTAATCATTTCACCCAAAGCAAGGTAGAACTGCCACTGGTGTGCAGGGGGTTACAGAAGAGGTGAGTGATGAGAAAGAGGAACAAGTTACAGGGGAGTCAGAGAATGAGTATGAACAGGATAAGAATACAGGTGTGAAGAGGGCTGCATGAGAGTGGAATGGAAAGAAAGAAGAACATAATACAAAAGTTTTCAATGAAAGGAGGTGAGTCAAGGAGTAAGAGATGGCAATTGACTTTGCATTTAAATTCTTGGAGATTGTAGCTGTCAAGAAGCAATTATACGAAAAGGAATTCCATAGGTGGGAAGTGCGAGCAAAGAAGCTGCTAGAGTAGAAATTGTGGTTACATCTGATTGGTTTCACTGTAAAAGGCTGGAACCTAGCCACTAGTTTAGTAGCTTGACTAAATTCATACAGAGGGGTCACCAGGGAGCTAAGCTCATCAGAGCAAAAAAAAAAATGTATTAGTAGAAGAGACAGAGGGAAGCCACATAACGTTGATGAGAAAGTGACTACAGTTGAGCTACCAGGTCAGGATCAATAAGATGATAGATTCTTCAATGGATTTTGTCAAGAAGCCAAGGATGAATAGCAGGGTCACCCAACCAGATGTGGCAGCAGTATTCATTGCATGGGCAGATGGCATAAATATGTAGACTGTGCCAAGAAGAAAAATTAGAAATTATGACATACCCAAATAAAGACGAACTGTTAAATGAAAGAACAGAAATTAAAAATGCATCCACACTAAGAAATAACTATTAGGTTCATACAAACATGGATGAAAACCTCATAATTCATTCTAATTTAAACAATGCGCCTTCATAAATTCTCTGTCATGTGAACGTTCAAATAAAACACTGTTACAAGAGCGTTCTTAAAAAGAAAAACAGTAAAAGGTAAAATCAGTCATTAAAACCTGGGTAGCAAAATAACTCGTTTAAAAATGGAAAATATATATATATATATATATATATATATGCCAAATAGAGTCTCATTTAGGATTTCATCTACTTGTCATTTTCTGTTTGTATATATATATATATATATATATATATATATTTAGAAAAAATTTTAGATATTTTACAATTTCATGGGTAATACGTATTTGGCAGCAAACCCTGCTGCTCGTCAGACCCAAATGATTGTATACAATCATTGTATACAATCATTTTGGTCTGACGTGCAGCAAGGTTTGCTATGAAATACGTATTACCCATAAAATTGTAGAATATCTAAAATTTTTTATAGATTATATTACTCTGTTAAATTAAATAAATAAATTTAACATTGAGTTCTTTTGAGTTTGTCTCTATCGGAATTTACCTGACTTATATACCAAATATTCTACATTATATATATATATATATATATATATATATATATATTTGGTCTATATCTCAAACACTTCTCTCCTAACATCAACCTTACACTATTTAATAGTGGAAATGAAGCACTGAAAGTTTTTTTAAAACAGTAAGAACTTCACGCAATTTCTAGTCACACATGCCACATTTGGAAGAACGTTTCTTTTTAAAAAACAAAACAAAATCAATTACAACAGAGGAAACAAAACATTTTTGTGAACAGCCAGAGAAGTTTATTATAAGTTTATAATAAAAGCATAGTTTACTGGAATGCAAGCGCCATTGTGTTTCGGTACTATCTTATTAGCACCTCATCAGGTAGTAAAATACTTTTTTCTGTTAGGAATCATTTTTGCCAAATGCTACATATGTATTATTCAAAATATATTCTATCATTGGCATGGGTCTCAAGTCATATAAAGTCTCAACCCACCTTTACCCTTACAATCGAATTTCTTTTATCCATCATGACCCGTTTTTCTATTGGTTCAAACCCTTTAGCTCCCCACTACTTAATAGTAAAAATTGTGTTGTTTTTATTCTTTTATATATAATCATTTCAAATAGAAAAAATAATTCACAGCCTGATGAGGTGCTAATAAAAATATTACCATAATGCTCTACTAAGTACTGAGCACTCTTAATAAAGTAAATCACTACAAATAGTGGACCACCAACCCATTAGTTTGTAGTACTTCTAAGGTATATATATCGAGCCTGGTCAGTACTTACATGGGTGACCATTTGGGAATACCAGGTGCTGTAAACGTATAAAATCTATTATATTATTATTATATTCTAATACAATCGCCCGGTTCACACTCCACCCACGTCTATTGAACAGGTGAAGAGGCTCATCCCTTGTTTCCTGCTTAGGATGCAGTTTCCGATTTTCTCTTTTCCAATCTTTTCACTCTTTTCTTTATTTTTTTTTCAATTGGAATAGATAGACTAAACTATCGCCCGGTTCACACTCCACCCACATCTATTGAACAGGTGAAGAGGCTCATCCCTTGTTTCCTGCTTAGGATGCAGTTTCCGATTTTCTCTTTTCCAATTTTTTCACTCTTTTCTTTCTTTTTTTTCAATTGGAGTAGATAGACTAAACTATCGCCTGGTTCACACTCCACCCACGTCTATTGAACAAGTGAAGAGGCTCATCCCTTGTTTCCTGCTTAGGATGCAGTTTCCGGTTTTCTCTTTTCTAATCTTTTTACTCTTACGTAGCCCCCTGCGCATCAGTGGCGTTATCGCCTTGCTTGGGGTGATATGATTAAAAAAAAAATAATGCAATCTCTTAAATATCAATTTAATACCAATTTAAATATTGTTTTATAAGAATAATATTTCGATGGATATTAAAATAATTAAATTGATATTTAAATTTTTAATAATTAAATAGATATTATTTTCTTTTTGGCAAATTTTTTAACAGATTTAAAAAAAAAGAAATATTGTTAGGAAGATCTAATTTTTTTTAAAAGAGATTTTTAAAGAAAGTGAAATATTTTAAAAGAATCTTTTGAAAATGTCTCTGTAAAAATAGTTTTTATCTTTGAAATTTTTTGCGTAAATTATTGTTTGTGACTGTAGTGCATTTTCGTCTCCCTTTTACCTTTTTTCTTTTTTTTCTTTTTTTCTTCCCCCAACTCTTTTTTGTCTTTTTTATGTCTGTGAACTTAAATGTCTGTTCCTATCTTCCTCTGTTATTTGTGTGCATATATATTCTTTACATATTTATATATCATTGTGTGATTGACTATATACATCCTGTCTGTGTTCCCTGTTTTGCATTTGTTTAATTCAAAACTTTTGTGTATGTATATATTTTCTCATAAGATTTGTCTTTGTGTATGTATTAGTAAATATATATATTCCTTTGTTTGTTATATATCTGATTTGCTGTATCTGTTCTCAATATATTTCCATTTTAAATAAGATAAACTTCACTTTCTCTGTTAAAAACGTTTTTTAAAAAATATTCTAAGTAAATTTGTTTGTTTTTCAACGGTCTGAATGAGGCAATGTAAGTAAATTTACACTATCAAAATAAATCCTGATTTATAACCATGTGCTGAGTTTTCCTCTCAATATTTTATTATGTGTTGGATAATATTCTTTGAGTTGTCTATTTTCATCTAATTTAAAATTTATATTAATTGGATTAAATCTTTAGGATTATCCTCTCCATCATTACAAGTCTGCCATTCTCTTTTATATATATATATATATATATTAACGAAACTTGGTTATAAACAACCGACAATTTGAAATGATTTGTTTGGACATTATTTTTTATTGATACTCATACTTAAGTAGATATTCTGTTTTTAATTAAACAGTATTATATATTTATATCTACTGGCCTGGTTATTTACAATAAATTTTTATTACGAAAATGTGTGTAATTCAGCAGGATTCGAACCTGCAACCCCTATCTACATAGGGTAAACTACCATGTGATCTGGCACGTCTTAGACCTCTCAACCACGAATGACCATTAGTCTAAACGAGGTTTTAATCAAGCCTATATAACACAGTTTTCAATTTATCACAATAACCATATCTGCTCTAAAATGTATTGTAATGTCAACAAATGTAAACGTGTTACGGAAATTAACAAAACTTGGTTATAAACAACCAATAATTTGAAATGATTGGTTTGAATCAAAAATAATGTTCAAACAAATGATTTCAAATTGTTAATATATATATATATATATATATATATATATAGAATGTAGAATTGCCAACTGATATCAAATCGGTTGGGTTTCAATATTGGCTGGAAGCAATCAGATGTCTAATTATACTGATGAGCTGTGATAAAGCAAAACGTATATATGTAAAACTAGCAGTATAGCCCGGCGTTGCTCAGGTGTAATGAAAGCTTTAAAACTAATCCATGGTCCTGGAGCTCAGACTCTTTGGATGTTGGCACGAAAGACTAAAAAGCAATAGTTGTTTCCAGTTAAAGCGAAACCGTAGTCTGAAAACCATAGACTGAAAAAAAAATGAATGGATGTAAGTCAAATTTTGATTTCCTGATATTGAGCAAAGTTTAGGATAGGTAAAACCGAATGCATGGTCATCAGCAAAAACAGCAGCCCAAAATGCCAAATAAAGGTGGGGGATACTAAAATCAAGCAGGTACAAAAATTTAAATACCTGGGAAGTGTTATAACAGAAGACGGAAAGTGCAACACAGAGATCTGAAGGCAAATTGGCATGGCGAAGGAAGCATTCCAGAAGCTGAGTAAAGTATTAAGATACAGGAAAATGTTGCCAGCAACAAAGAGAAAGGTACTGGATTGCTATGTGTTGTCAGTTCTTCAATATGGCTGTGAATGCTGGACAATATCATCAAAGATGAAGGAAAAACTTGAAGCAATTGAAATATGGTTATACAGAAGGATGTTGCAAATATGATGGATCAAGCATGTGAGCAATGATGAAGTTTTGGAAAGAATGGAAATGAAAAGGAAATTAAAACTGAGCATCAGGAAGCGACAGCTAGAGTTCCTGGAACATGCAATGAGGAATGAGGGCTTGGAGAATCTGATACCTACAGGTCAGATAGAGGCTAAAAGAGACAAGAGAAAGCAGTGGATAACATATTTGAAGGGCCTGAGCAGGTTCATGACAGAACAGGAGTTGTGTGATATAACAGAAGAAAGCGTGCTAAGAGCTACCAGCGATAGGGAGATGGGGAAAGCCATGATTGCCTACTTCCTGAAAGGACAAGGCACATAGAAGAAGAAGAAGGATGTTAAGAGCTACCAAGGACAGGAAGATGTTGTAGGCCATGACTACCTATGTCTTGATGGGGCACGTCACATAGAAGAAGAAGCAAACCAGAAATGTTTCAGTTGGTAAACAACCTATGGAAGTGGTAATTCTGAATTCAAGACCTGAGGTCACTTTTTGCAGCTTTGTCTGGGCAGGGCTGTGCTTCGGGACCCCGCAGACCCTGCAGGTTCCCTAGGGGCCGCAAGCCTCCTTGGCTCTTCAGATCTATTGTAATTAAAAAAAATTAACAAAATAATTATTAGGATTAACTGGAAAATTATTATCTTATTTTGAAATAGATATCTATCAACTTGTCTCACTCTCTCTCTCTATTTATATATATACATACATACATATATATATATATATATTCTTTGATAGAAGCCTTCCGGCCCCTTTGCCAATTCCGCAATTTCTTCTGTTTTTTCATGATCACGGAATATCTGCATTTTCTGAGAGTATGTAATTTTGTTTAAAGTATCATCTATAGTGGGTTCAGTATGTTTTCGAAGGGAGGGGATGCAAGATGCATTCTGGGGGTAGAGGGGCCGCAAGGCGCATATTGCGGGTTGGGGTGCGATGCATCTAAGAACGGCACTGTGTCTGGGAACTTGCTGATAAATATTTGGATAATAAAAGTAAAGATCATACTTACAGAGCAGTTACATAAAAATATTTATTGTTTAATACAACTTGAATCCTTATTTAATGTCATCGGAAAATGCATATGTTCGGGTACATACAAAAAAGATGCATTTCTCAGTGTGGAACAAAGTTAAAATGTCATCATTTTTTTTTTGTTCTTTAATTAAAGAAAACACAAAATACAAAAGTGGTGTGAAATTTAAAACATCTTTGACAATATATTTATTCCATGATTTTATTGGTTCATTTATTTTTTGGAATTAATTCTTCTGAATCTTTCTTTACAGTTCTTTGAGTATCTCCAGATTATTCTCTAAATAAATTTAGATATTTTGTAGAATTGAAGTGGAAGAAAAAAATAAAAAAGTAATAAGGAAAAAGTAAATGAAGAAAGAAAATCAAAAAGGGAAAAAGAAAAAAAAAGAGAGAAAGGAAAAAGAAAAGGAGAGTGAGAAAAAGAAGGAAAGTAAAAAGTGAAAAAAGAAAAGAAAGTAAAGAGAAAAGGAAGAAAACGCAAAGAAGGAAAAAGAAGAAAACAAAGAAAAGGAAAATTAAAAAAGAAATAGAAGGAAAGGAAAAGAAAAGAAAAAAGAAGAGAAAGAAAAGGGAGAGCAGGAAGAAAAGGAAAAAGTAGAAAAGAAGGAAAAGAAAGAAAGAAAAAAGAAAGAAAAGGGTTAAAAAGAAAAAGGTAATAGAATATGAAAGAAAGAAAGAAAGAAAGAAAGAAAGAAAAGGGTTAAAAAGGTAATAGAATATGAGAGAAAAGGAAGAAAAACTGGGAAAAATAAAGACTGAACGAAAAAATTTTAAAGAAAAAGAAAGAATGAAATGGGAAAACAGGGAACAGTTGCAGATAAAAAATTAAAGAGGTAAATAAGAGAGAAGAGAAAAAGACAATGATGGAGAAGAGAAAGAATGAAAAAAGAAAGAAAGATAAGAAGAAAGAAAAAGGTTGAAAAAATAAGAGGGAAATAGAATATGACAGAGAAGGAAAGAAAGTTTTATAGAAAAAGGAAAAAAGAAGAAAGAAAAAAAGGAAAATGCAGAAAATAAAAAAGAGGGAAACAGAATATAAGAATGACTAAAAGAAAGAAGGAAAGACGGAAGAAATGTAGAAAGAAAGGTAGAAAAGAAGGAAGAGATGGAAAAACAGGGTACATTTCCAGAGAAAAAAATTAAAGAGGTAAAAAGAAAAAAAGAAAGAGAAGAGAGGGAAAGTCAATTAAAAAAAAACAGAAGGAAAAATCCTGAATGAGGCTTGATGGGTATAGAGAAAAATGAAATGACAAAAAAAGCAAAATGACAAATGAAAAAAAAAAAAACTAATATGGTAAAGTAGACAGCAAAAATACAATTCTATATTTCAATTTCATTAGGGATTTTTGTTTTAATTTCTCCTTTAATCTATTTCAAGGAAGAATTTTCCAACACATGTTAAAGTTCCAAAGAGTTTAAAAGAAGAAAAAAGCAAAACACTGGTTCGAAATATAGAAACAAACAAAATATGCATAAAGAATAAAAAGCGTAATTCAGAAAATTCAATAAATATAGAAATTCTTGTCACAGACATGATATTATTAATAATCACATGGGGCATACTTGTTTGATAATGTATGGTTAGAGTGACAACATAAAGATATACCTTCGTCTTTACATACATGGGATGTGCAGATGACATCACATTTATCAACATCGAAATTGAGATTGTAATGTAATCTTCAAATTACAACCGACATCTTGAAGTTAACTATGTGGCAAATCTCCTCATCATAAACTTGATATGTCTTCCATTGGATCAGCAATTCAGTTCAAATGTGTTGAAGAAACCATAACACATCTGATGACACTAGAGTTCAAAAAAGCTTTATAATTCTGAACAGAAATATGACAAGAACAGAAATCCAAACTGTATATCAATCAATTAAACACCATACATGATTACAGAAGGTATTGGTGGAGAGTGACAAAAAAGGACTACAAATAAACTTTGAGAAAACTGAATGCATGGTCATCAGCAAAAGGTGCAACCCAAAATGCCAAATACAGTTGGGGGATACCAGAATCAAGCAAGTACAAAAATTTAAATACCTAGGAAGTGTTCTAACAGGAGATGGAAAGTGTGACACAGAGATCTGAAGGTGAATTGGCATGGCAAAGGACGCATTCCAGAAGCTGAGTAAAGTATTAAGACACAGGAAACTTTCACTGGAAACAAAGAAAAGAGTGCTAGACTGCTATGTGATGTCAGTTCTTCAATACGGCTATGAATGCTGAACAATATCATCGAAAATGAGGACAAAACTGGAAGCGGCCGAAATGTGGTTCTACAGAAGGATGCTACGGATATCGTGGACTGAGCATACAAGCAACGACGAGGTGTTAGAAAGAATGGCAACAAAAAGGAAATTGATGCTGAGCATCAGGAAGAGACAACTGAAGTTCCTGGGACACGCAATGAGGAAGGAGAGCTTGGAGAACCTGATACTGACTGGTCAGATAGAAGGAAGGAGAGACAGAGGAAGGCAGCGGATAACATATTTGCAGGGCCTGATCAGGTGGATGACGGAACGGGGGTTGCCAGGAGTAACAGGAGCAAACATACTAAGAGCCACAAGGGATAGGGAGACATGGAGAACCATGATCACTATGTCCTGAAGGGACAGGGCACATAGAAGAAGAAGATATGATACATATTTGAATGAACATGTCTTGAAAGAGACATGACTGACTAGGCAGATTTTCTCGCAGTAGGTTGCAATTACTTCTGGTGGTACACTAGTTGCCAACCAAGGCTACAGAGCCTGATCTGTTTGTAATGTGGTTCTATGACGTCACTTGTGAAAGACCGAAATGTTAACAGACCATATCTCTAAATACATTGTAATATGTAGCGACCAAATTAAAATGTGATTTTATTAAGTGTGGGTTGCTTTGATTTAATGACCTTCAATACCTGAAAGTTCTTTTTACTGTGTGTATGTTTTTTTTGTATATATATATATATATATATAAATATATTTTTTTTTTTATATAAGCGTTTCACCCCGAGCAAGGCATGTCACTGCCACTACTGCACAGGGGGCTATATAGAGTGGAGAAAGGATGATTAAATATAGGAAATGTCAGAGGGTGGGTGATAGGCGGGTAAGGATACCAAGAATGAGGGTTGGGTAGATGAGAGTGTTCTGAGAATAATTGGGAGTTAGTGTGATAGGAGGTGTCTATTGACCCTACATTTAAACACCTGGAGATTGTAGCTGTCGGGAAAGCAGACTTGTGGAAGGGAGTTCCACAGGCTGGAAGCGCGAGAAAAGAAGCTGTGTGAGTATTATTGTATTATCGACTAAAATCTGTCTAATATTGCCTACATGGCTACATTTTTTAAAGAAATGGTTTTTAATTGAACTATGATCAGAAAGGTGGCAGTTAAGTCTACGTGAGAGTGTGGTTGTAGTAAAACCAATATATGTGGTGGGGTGGGTTTATTATTAGCACCAGAGATACAATCTCTCTCTCTCTCTCTCTCTCTCTCTCTCTCTCTTTATATCTATGAACTGGATGAACTGGGATCAAATACAAGTCATGTATAGAATGGAATCTGATAAAATGATAGGATAAGAATGATAGGATATGTTGATTGATTGTTTTACAGTATATATATATATATCTATATATATATATAAAATTCTTATATAAAAGACAATTAGATATAGGGATTTATATACAATTTTTCTTATATAAAATTCTTATATTCTTATATATATATCTATATATATATATATATATATATATATATATATATATATAAATGATAGGATATGTTGATTGATTGTTTTACAGTACATCAACCCAAGTGGATCATTTAATGTGGAAGAAGGTTTTCAGAGGAATAATTAAAGTTTTTTTTTTCTTTTACGAGCAGGGCATTAAATGGGGGAAAAATTTCTTTGAGTTTTAAGGGGTCAGGGAGATTGTAGCTTGTAGAAAATAAATTGCAAAACAAGGCAGGTAAGCAAGTTCGAAAAAGTGTTTTGGTTTTTGTTTTCTTTTTATATTTTCTTCTCGAGCCAAATTTCTTTGAAGAAATTTATAATGTTACTTGGAATTGTGTTTTCAAATAGGTCCTTTAAGTTATCCGATTAAGTTATCCGATTAAGTTATCTGAAAAGAGATGATTGCCCAAGCGTGTATCAAGTATGGCACTTAAATGATTGAATGACTGTTATCATAGTTGAATTTCAGATGGGGTCCTTGTCAACCAGTGTTACTGTAGAAAGAAATGACAACCTACTGCAGGAAAATCTTCTGCCTAGTCAGTCATGTCTCTTTCGAGACATGATCACCCAAGTGTGTATTGAGTATGGCACTTAACTGACTGATTTACTATTATCATGGTTGAATCTCAGATTGGGCTTGGTTTGCCTTGGTTGGCAAACAGTCTACTGTAGAACTGTATTTTCAAATTGGTTCTTTAACTCATCCAATTTGGATTATTAGTTTCAGCTTTGCTGACAGTTATAGCAGCTTAGAAGTATATGTTTAACAGTGTGGTTCCAAGCATGGGACACATACTAGTGGTTCCTCATTTTTTTGTAGATTTTTGTGAGTTATGTATGTGTGTCTTACACGGAGCCTGGCTTGTATCACCTCCTCTTTCTTCGTATCTTTCTGTAACTTTAGCCATCTTTCTCTAATGACTGATCTGATGTTGTATAATTTGTTTTGACAGTTGTTCCATAATTGCTGCCATTTTTTTATTGTTTATGGTGGGTCGGAAGTCAGTGTGTGGAATCTTTACATTTGAACAGGCCCTGTTTAGTGATTCGTCTTCTTCTATGTGCCCTATCTTTCAAGACAGAGATGATCGTGGCCTTCCACGTCTCCCTATCCCTGGTGGCTCTTAGTACATTTTCTCCTGTTACACTATGCAACCCTCATTCTCTCATCCACCTGCTTAAGCCCTTCAAATAAGTTATCCGCTGCCTTCCTCTGTCTCTTTTCCCCTCTATCTAGCCTGTCAGTATCAGGTTCTCTAAACCATCCTTCCTCATTGCATGTCCCAGGAACTTCAGTTGTCTCTTTCTGATGCTCAGTATTAATTTTCTTTTTGTTGCCATTCTGTCCAACACCTCATCATTGCTCACATGCTCGGTCCATGATATCCACAGCATCCTTCTGTAGAACCATGTTTCAATTGCTTCAAGTTTTTCCTTCATCTTTGATGATATTGTCCAGCATTCATGGCAATGTTGAAGAACTAACATCACATAGCAATGTTGCTAGCAACATTTTCCTGTCTCTTAATACTCGACTCAAATTCTGGAATATGTCCTTTCCCATGCCAATTCATCTTCGGATCTCTGTGTCACACTTTCCGTCTCCTGTTAGAACATTTCCTAGGTATTTAAATTTTTGTACTTGCTTGATTCTAGTAACTTTGCCATTTTGTCAGCTTTCCCATTTACCATTTCTTTGTATACATATATATATATCTATATAATACTAGCAGTATAGCCCAGCATTGCTCATGTGTAATGAAAGCTTTAAAACTAATCCATGGTCCTGGAGCTCAGACTCTTTGAACGTTGGCACGAAAGACTAAAAAAAGCAATAGTTGTTTCCAGTTAAAGCGAAACCATAGACTGAAAGAAAAATGAATGGATGTAAGACAAATTTTGATTTCCTGGTATCGATATCAAATTTTCTGCACTATTGTAAGAACTGCAACCTTGAAACTTCTGAATATCATTTCTTATGTCTTTGTCTATGAGTGTATGAAATTTGATTAAAATCAGACCACTCCTTCTATAACCCGATTTTTTTGATTATCGATTTTCGATATTTATCAGGGGTACCTCAACATGAATCCTAGCTAAGAACACTCGTAGACACTTATAGTACAACTGTGTAAATTTTCAAAAAAATCGGTTCAGCCGTTTTGGAGTCTATAGGTAATGGACACACACACACACACACACACAGACAAAGTTCCATTTATAAATAAGTTTAGATAATGGAATAAAATAGAATATCCTATAGAATATTCTATAATATTTCAAGTGTACGCCTGAGGCTTCTGTATTGAGAACTAAGGCTTTGTCGAGTGTTGTTGTTGCCTGTAAGCAAATGCAACCAATTCAACTGGAATTCAAAAGCAGAGAGCCAAGTTCAAATTCCAGTTACATGCAAATATCCTTTGGAAATATATGAATCCATCTCTTCTCCCTTCAGCTATGGGTTGAATAGCAGGACAGGTTGGATTCTACAGCCTTGGCAATCAGTCTACAACTGAAGATATAAGATAGCAATTGATGTTTTGTTTAAACTTTTGAAGATTGTAGCTCTTGGGGAAGCCAGTAAATGGTACGCAAGAAGTGTGAGAAAAGAAACTGTTAGAATGGCGGTTCCATTTAAGTATTTTAATAATAAAAAGGTGGAACTTAGATGCCAATATAGTAGCATGCTTAAATAAATAGACAAATATTGTTCCACAGGCAGGAAGTGCGAGAAAAGAAACTGTTGGAGTAGAAGAGGTGGTTACATTTAAGTATTTTAGTAGTAAAAGGGTAGGACCTAAATCTTGTAGAATTGTGTAAAATAGTTTTATTTTAATCATTTCACTCCAAGTAAGGCATTTTACTGCCACTGTTGTGCAGGGGGTTACATAGGGGAAAGTGATGACAAAGCGGGGTTAGTTATAGGAAATGTCAGGAGGAGGGTAATTGACGGATGAGAATATCAGTGTAATGGGGGTGGAGTGGATGGAGAAAAGAGCTTGAGAGAATGAATGTGAGATAAGAGATGTCTATTGACTTTACATTTAAATTCCTGGAGATTGTAGCTGTCAGGGAAGCAAGTATATGGAACGAAATTCCACAGACTGGAAGTATGAGAAAAGAAGCTGTTAGAGTAGAAATTGCGGTTACATTTTATCGGATTCACTGTAAGAGGGTGGGACCTATTGTCAAAATAGATCAAAACTGGTGGGGCTAACATTCCAAAGCCGTCATCATCCCAAGAAACATTGAGGAAATATAAGTTTTGAATGACTCTTGACAATGTTATATATTAAGAAGGATTTGCCATCCAGTACAGGACTAACATTTTGAGAAGTTAAAAAAAAAAATCAATATGGTGTAGACTTATTGTCACTTGAACTCTTTCCTATTCCTTCTGTAAGCAAATGTCGAAATCATGTAGACACAAAAAAAAAATCAATATTTTAAAAATGAGAGTCAGCAAAAATATCAGGAAACAAAGTATGAATAATTAAGAAGAAACAAAAATTTAAATTTACGCAGTTTTTAAAAATAAGAATTAGAAATAACAAATCGTTGGCAAGTCTTAAAAAAAACAGATGCGCAACAAACAAATGGTAAATCATCATCAGCAGCAGCAGTAGCATCATCAACATTGTCATCATCATCATTGTTTAACGTTTATTTCTAATGTTAGCACGGGTTGGTCATGGTTTTCTTGATGGCTCCATAATTGAACCATCAGGAAAATACTGGAGTAAGTTTTACAGCTGTATGCCCTTACTAACGCCAACCAGATTAGGAGACTGGTAACTCAGTGTTTTTATTGAGACACCATCTTCAGCATCACAACTCCTGAGTTTCATCGGCAAGCCCATCCATCCAATCATCAGAGGTTATTGGCTATCGATTGCTTGAACTTTCCAATTTTTCATTTGTATATGCTCTTATCTTTGGTGTAAGTTTTTTCATTGTTCATATGTTTGCATCCATGCATCTATCTGCGTAGATGTGCGTACGTGTAGGATGTCGTGATCGTTTTCATCTTACATTTGTTTTCTTTTCAGATCATATATTATATAAAAATTGCCTGAATGTTTTGGCTTACAGCCTATCACATTGAATACACCAGTTCTCGCTCGATCACTGAAGTTAAGCAACATTGAGCCTGGTCAGTACGTTCAGGTTGGTTGGTTCATTTAACCTTCATGAAGTCATTTAATTTATGTAAAGACAATAAACGACAAAAAGAAATCCTCTCAAGTCAACACGTTTTATTCATTGAGTAAACTTTATTAAGGCAAGTGTAGAATTGCATTTACTAACCAAAAATTATACACAGAAGAAAATTGTTTTGATTTGTTTTATTATTTAGTTTATTTGTTTTATTGTTCTTATTTTTTGCAAGATTCATTGGGATTTGTCTTTTTAAGGGCAGGGTCCCCAAGTCCTACCCTTGTTATTTAACCTATAACTGGAAGGAAGGAACAGATTAATACCTTTCCCAAGGGTACCAGTGCTTAAGTGAATGCAGGGTATTCAACTGGAATTCAAACTCGGCTCACCAATTTCTCTTTCTGAGTCGATGTCCATCACACCACAATGCACATCCGTCCATAAATGCTTACAGCACCTGGTATTCCCAAGCGGTTACCCATCTAAGCAGTGGTTTGAGTTTGAGTGTTGTTTAATGGCATATCAACCACTGTGGGTTATTTAATACCAAAAAGGTAGTGTTTTAATGTTCAGTTATTGTATGGAGGTTGATTTTGATGAAATTTTTTTTTATTTTAGAAACTGAAAATGTCTTCAAATTTTGTATTGCTGGAAATAATTTTTTTTCCTTCAAAAATGTATTATGGCAATAATTTTTGTTTCTTATGGTAATATTTTTTTCTTCAAAAATGTATTGTTGATAATATTTTTCATTCAAAAATGTATATTTTTCTATAAAAGTCTATTTTCATAATGTATTGAACCCAGTTTTGGGGTTAACTATTTGCTTATATCTGGGACCCTAACAGATGCTACCACTCTGGGTCAGGGTGGACCTGAGAACAACAGCAATGAAGAGGTGGTTCCATGCTCTTCACAACCTCTCAATCAGAGGCCTTGATGCCAGATGCAGTTTACCATCATACCCAGGACCACAACAGTGGTGAACAAATAATTTAGAGGGTTAAGTTAAAGGGCGATAACTACATGGCTACCAGAAGTGGCATCACACATGGAATGAGAATGATATACCCCTGTGATCATTATAAAGGGTTTGGTTAAGAATTCCTAGAACCCAAAGAAGGCAAAAACATCGTAAACAGGCAATATATTTGAGGACAATAGTCTAAATAATATAGTGTAAATACTAACTCATCTCAAAGTATAGACACACATATTATTTGTCTACTCAATTCTGAGCATGACCACTTGCTTCAGAAGTAAATACCCACAACATATAAACACTGTTACAAAATAAATGCAACTCTTTGAACGTCAACTACCATAATACAATGATGAGAATGTTCAAGTGATAGCTTTTAATTCAGATTTGTTCTTAGACTTCTGCCTTCAAAGACTGAAGAGCCCAGTCTGCACCACTATTTAATCTATAGATGGAGGGAGAAATGATAGCATTGGTGCAAAAGCAAAAGCAACAGAATCTGAACTTCCACACTGACAGCTACAGGTAAATAGCAGGACAGACTGAGTTCTATAGACTTGGGTGGCAACCAGTCTAAGAGAAGGAAAAATTTTGAATTCAAAACCAGCCTGGAGGTGGATTACTTTGCTGATGTAGTGAATATGTAATGAATATGCATACACCTTGGTTCCCCCTCACAGCAATATGACTGACTTTAAATATAGACAAAGGTGAGAATACATAGAGGTTTACTACCACTAGAGGTCTAGAGGTCTACGACTATAGGTTTATGTCTACTGACAACGCCTACGTCTCAGGATACTGTATACAACACGTACCATCCATTATGTCTACATACTAGATTGTCCTACTCGATTACATTTGCCAAAACCACTTGCTATCTCGAATCAGATATATATCCTATTCTAGGACATATCACTTGCAAAGGATAATGTGATTTGCATCGAGTCAAAAGACAAGTTACAGAAGTATTAATGACAGAGAACCAGCCCAGAACAGAGTACGATGGTAAGGAGTTATTGATTGTCTATGCTTTACTGGAAGCGATAGACAATGCTACATTTACATCTCAACAAGTGCTCTATAAAAATGGCCTTGAACAATGTAACACTCATCACAATTTTCTTGGTATCCCCATCCCTGGAATTATTTCCAGAGCTCCTATTGCCAAAAACAGGAGTCATACTATGGCTTCCTAAGTTTTGTTTTTCATTTTGTCAAGTTAAATGCAAAACAAATTCTTCAATATTTTGTCAGTTATTTTTTTTTATAGCTCGTATGGTTTCATCAACTCACACCATTTCTACATCTGATCATTGTCAGCCGCCTGCTAAATACAAAGAACATCTGTCAGATCTTCACGACCATTAATATCTCCCAGAAATAGTACCATTTTGCTGAAAGATTCTCAGACATCTTATAACCAGCCTTTTTCTCTGTTTCGTGCAGCTCTAATGGCACCATTTTCATTCCTGCCCTCTCCAGGTTTCTCAACCAATATCCTATTTTTCGCAAAAGAGATGGCCGAACCCTAAAGAACACTCAAGGTATGTTTTGAAGAAATAGAGAAAAAATATTTTAAAATTATAAAATCGCCGTGACATTAGTGAACCTTATCGTATCTCAAGAGAAAAAGCAGTAAAATTTACTGCGATCAATACAGATGCTTCAATATACACGGATTCCTTTTAAATAATTTCACTTCAAAGCAATCTGTAGATTTTAAAAAATTATGCAATTTTGTTTTAATGTCAATGTTCTGAAAACATTATTTGTGCATTTTAGAGAAATTTTGAATTGGCAAAAAGAAAATGGCAGGAAATGGAAAGGAGGTTCTACAGAAGGACGCTGCAAATACAATGAATGGTGCATGTAAGCCACAAAAAGGTCATAAAGAAAATGGAAACAAAAAGGCCAATTATTCTTAGAATTATAAAGAAAAGGACAAAATTTCTGTGACACATAATGAGGAAAAAAGGTTTGGAGAATTTGTAACTCACAGGATATATTAAAGGCAAAAGAGACATGGGAAGAAAATGGGGCAACTAACTGACAAGCTATTTTTAAAATCATTTCATCCCAAGCAAGGGATTAAAGCTACTGACATGCAAAGAGATATTGAGTGAAAAAAAAAAAGACTAAAAAAAAATTGAGGTAACAGAAATAATAGTCTACAGGAGGATGCTGAGAATACAATAGATGGAGCATGTAATCAATGAAGAAGTCTCAAGGAAACTTGAAATGAAATAGAAGTTTGGAATCAGAAAAACCAACTAGAATACCTGATATATTTTTCATATCTGTCTGCTATTAATCTTTTCATAACTATGAATCACGACTGGATCTTTCTGAAATAAGGTCATTTATGACAAAAAAGTCTATACCAGTTAAATTAAACAGAGTTTAATGTTTTTGATTTAATCTGTCTATGAATCATGACAGGATCTTTTGGGAAATATGGTATTTAAGAGAGGAGAGTATATACCAGTAAGATTTTAGCAAGCATTACTATCATCTAATTCCACATGTATCAACTTTGGCGTTCATCTTTTTCAAGTATCAATGACCAGTTATCGATTATTGATTATTTACATTTTTTGGACTGTTGTCTTCATCTTCATTGGCATGTTTATGACATTTCAGCCTATGTACACTCCGGCCTTCTTCAGCTGCTAAGAATTTTGAACTAAACTATTTATTTCAATTTCTGGCATAAATTGTTCTCGTTCCATGTGCAATGCTACTTCTGGATGCCATGTAGTTACCTCCCTTTAACTCAACTCTCTAAGTTATTTGCTCACTACTGCTGTAGCCATGTCCTTAAGAACATATGGCCCAATGGATAAAAAAGCATTAGTTGGGTCCAGTGACTTGACACAAAGAGTTGTGAGTTCAATACCAGGCTACAGCAATGGTGAACAAATAATTTGGAGAGTTGAGGTAAACAGAGAAAACTACATGGCTACTGAAAGTGGCATCACACATGAAATGAGAATGATATACACCAATAATTGAAATAAAGGGTTGCGTTTAAAAACAGTCTGGACAATGAAATTAGTGTAAAAAATTACAATACCTCATCTCAGAAATATAGAACAGATATTGAAGCCGAATATGGCAACAAAGATGAGGACAACAGTCCGAAAAATTTAAATAGTGAAAATAATTACAATACCTCATCTCAGAAATATAGACAGATATTGAAGGTGAATATGGCAACAAAGATGAGGACAACAATCCGAACAATGTAAATAGTGTAAATAATTACAATACCTCATCTCAGAAATATAGACAGATATTGAAGGTGAATATGACAACAAAGATGAGGACAACAGTCCAAACAATGTAAATAGTGTAAATAATTACAATACCTCATCTAAGAAATATAGACAGATATTGATGAACCTGATATTTTTTCCTATGTCTTTGATTTAATCTGTCTATAGTGATGAACCATGACAGGATCTTTTGGGAAATATGGTATTTATGAGAGGAGAGTATATACCAGTAAGATTTTAGCAAGCATTACTATCATCTAATTCCACGTGTATCAACTTTGGCATTCATCTTTTTCGGGTGTCAATGACCATTTATCGATTATTGATTATCAAACGCTTTAATATCTGCTACTTTAGTTCATGCAGAAACATAATTAAAGTTTTGCATCGAGCTATTTGCCTATTGTGCACCTTGAAAAGTTAATCAAATCTATTTCTGGCTCTTGTCTATCCGAAACTGATTCATCTAAATATTTCGCTTAAATCTAGTTAATATTTCAGGCAGAAAACTGATTAAAATTATTGCTTTAAGAAATTTACGTGGGGCAATTTTCATCAATATACTTGTGAATGAAAAAGTGTATGCATTATTGTTTTGATTTGATGAATTGAACACCCACAGAATAAAAAAAAGTTACATTCGTTGGATCATTTGCAAAAGTGTCAAGAATTTACTGAGATGAAAGATTTTGTTCAAAAAGATTGAATCAATTGAAACATTTTTATTTTATAACCATGTTGCCCCAAGCAAGGCATTTTACTGCCACTGTTTTGCAGGGGGTTACATAGAAGGAAAGTTATGAGAAAGAGTGACAGTTTATAGGGGGTGTCAGGAAGTGGGTAAGAGAAGGATGAGAATAATGAAGAGAGTAGATTGGACAGAAAAAGGAGCATGAGAGAGAGGATGCAGGTTAGTGAGATAGGAGATGACTATTGACTTTACATTTAAATTCTTAGCGATTATAGCTGTCAGGAAAGCAAGTAAATGGAAAGGAATTCCACAGGCGGGAAGGGAGAGAAAAGAAGCTGCTGAAGTAGAATTTGCATTTACATTTCATTAAGAGTGGGACCTAGTTGCTAATCTTGTGGCTCGAGTAAATTTATATATAGGGGGCACCAGTGAGCTACGTTCATTGGAGCAGAATTCATGAAAGTATTTGTAGAAGAGACACAGGGAAGCCACATTGCACCGGTGAGAAAGTGACTGTATCCAAGCTGCCAACAATTAAGACCAGTAAACTAGATTTGGTCAAGAAAAATTGCTCAAAAATCAATTTTATATTCTCAAAGACCATAAAATAAAACATTATGTCTGAAATATTGTCAGTTTTATATACATTCTAATTAACATAGAGTTTCAATATTCAAAATCCAGAAAACAACTAGAGAAAAAAAAATGAAAACCCAATCACTTTTAAAGTTGAGTTCCTTCCTGTGAGCAATTTAAAATTTTAAAAGTTTCTCTGCCTAATAAACATCTGCTTAAAAAAAAAGGTATATTCATTTCGGATGGGTAGAAAATTATTCAACAGCCCCTTGTAATAAAGTTCAATCTTAAAAAGCTCTGATAGTGAAGGAAGTGTGTCTCTCATGAGGTACCCCATTTTTGAAGTCCTGTGTCAAATTAAGCTTGGTAAAAAATATAATTAAATTTTCTTGCATAAAATAAATAAGTAATGAAGCCACATCAGGTTGGTGAGAAAGTGACTGAAGCCAAGATGCCAAGTCAGGATCGATTACATTGCAGATCCTCTTTTGGATTTTGTCAAGGACCCCGAGATGAATAGCAGGAGCACCTGACCAGATATGCCGACAGTATTTGATGCATGGGCGAATGTTGGATTTATAAATGTACAAGGTGGGTTCTGATGAGAAAAAAAATTTTTTTTTTTTGCATTTTTTGCATTTTTTCATGACAGAAGTAATCATGGCTCTCCGCAACTTTATATTTCATGTAGGTTTCAGGTGTTTCTCTCTCTTTGCTTAGGCGCCAGTTGCACCGTCCATTCACACAGATTGGCTAATGGCTTCCTGACGTTTTCTATCTTTCTTGCCCTCTTTTTCAAGCCCTGCTTTCTCGTTATGTACCCAACAAATATCAACTGTTTTTTTCTGATTCCAATGTATAAAATCTAGAAAACACCTTCAAAAAGAGAAACGATAAAAACTCAATGACTTTTAAAGTTGAGCAATTTGAAATGATTTTGAAAGGTTCTCTGCCTAACCAAAACGTGCTTTAAAAAAATGCCAATTACAGGTGAGGGACTCTAAAATCAAGCGGGTACAGAAATTCAAATACCTACGAAGTGTTCTAGCAGGAGACGGAAAGTGTGACACTGAGTTCCGAATTGGCATGGCGAAAGAAGCATTCCAGAAGTTAAGTAAAGTATTAAGAAACAGGACAATTTCACTACAAACAAAGAGGAGAGTACTAGATTGCTATGTGATGTCAGTTCTTCAATATGGCAGTGAATGTTGGACAATATCTTCAAAGATGAAGGAAAAGCTTGAAGCAGCTGAAATGTGGTTCTACAGAAGGATGCTGCAGATTTGGACTGAGCATGTGAGCAATGACGATGTTTTGGAAAGGATGTTATCATTTTCCTAAGATTTCCTTGTTGGAAATTTCACTATCCTTCTGTAGAACCACATTTCTGTTGACTATAGTTTTCTCTTTATCCATGAAGAGATTTTTTTTAGTTTTCCTTCCAAGTTGGCCATCAACACTGTGTGATCTGAGTATCTTGTTGAGATTACATCCACGAATCATAATATCTTGGCTGGGTCTCCAGGTTGTATAAATTTCCCCTTCCTACTTGTACTACTCAATTCATTTTTTGTCCACATAATCAACCCCCTCCCCCAATTTCACTATTCACACATATTTGTCAGGTAAGTGTCTCATTATCTTCCCTTATCTCTCTTGCCCTCAATATATCCTGGTGAGTGTTTAATTTTCCAAGTCCTCCTTCTTCATTATGTGTCCAAGAGATTTGAGGTGTCTTTTCCTGATTCTGAGAAGAAGTGCACGTTTTCTTTAAAGACTTCCTTGTTGCTAACTTTCTCAGTTCACAGAATTCTCAGCATCCTTCTGTAGAACCACATTTCTACTGCTTGTAGCTGTTTTGCTCATCCTTAGGGAAATTGTCCAACATTCACTGATGTATAAGTGGATGGATACTGCCTAGCAATCCTGATCTCTTTTCTTTGTTTCTAACGAAATTTCTTTATCTTTTTGGATTTTAAAATGCATTTTAAATCTTGTGGAGTGTTGCCTGTTTTGTAGGTACACAAATAGAAAGGTAAAAACAATATCAAAATATCTTTAAAAAATCTGGTAGATACCATGAGAAATTTGTTTATAGTTAAAAACTTTAATCTAATTGACCCATAAATTATCATCATCATCATCATCATCATCTGTTACACCCAATGGTATTTAGGTTGATTGGTTGTTTTGTTTTTATGGCAAATCAACCTCGGCGGGTCATTCATTGCCAGCTAAGCTTTATTTATTTATTGCTGGTAATACATTTTTCTTTCAACAATTTGTTGTTTTTTATATAAGTTTTGTGTCTAGTAATATATTTTTCTTTTCGAGTATCAAGATTCATTGCGATTTGTTTTTAAGGGCAGGGTCCCCAAGTCCTACCCTTGTTATTTAACCCATAACTGGAGGGAAGGGACGGATTAATACCATTCCCAAGGGTACCAGTGTTTAAGTGAATGCTGGGTATTCAACTGGAATTCAAACTCAGCTCACCAATTTCTCTTTCCGAGCTGATATCTACTGCACCACAACGCACATCTGTCACTAAATGCTTACAGCACCTGGTATTCCCAAGCGGTCACCCATCTAAGTACTGAACAGGCTGAATGTTGCTTAACTTCAGTGATCGAGCAAGAACCGGTGTATTCAATGTGATAGGCCATAAGCCCTGGTGTGTAGGGCAGCAACAAATCTTCTCCATCTCTGACTATCTCCCAAGAGTACTGTGTGGCTTTCATCTCATTCTTCACCGTACTTCTCCATGTCATTCTTAGTCTTCCCCTCTTTCTTTTGCCATCTGGGGTCCAGTGCAGCGCTGTTCTTGTGACTGACTGTGGATCTTTCCGGAGTACATGCCCAATCCATCTCCACCGCCTTCTTGTAATGATGGTGCCCATATTCTCTTGCTTGCATCTCTTCAACAGGTCTTCATTGGAGATCTTCTCTGGCCAAAACATTTTCAGTATTTGTCAGAGGCATATGATGTGAAAGAATCAAAGTTTGGTGAGATCCGCCTCAGTCATTCTCCAGCACTCAGATCTGTAGAGAAGAGTAGATACAACACAACTCTGGTATAGCTTGAGCTTGGTGTTGATGCTGTACTGTGTTGATCTCCAGATGTTGTTCATTTCCTTAAACACATTCCTGGCCTTGCCCAGTCTGCTTTGAATATCCTCTTTCGTGCCACCCTCGGGTCTCATGACACTTCCCAGGTAAGTGAACTTGTCTGTAGGACGTAGACCTTTTCCATTCACTTTGACAGGAGCAGGCCTGTTCACGTTCAATGACATCATTTCAGTCTTCTTGGTGCTAATCCGCAACCCTATCTGCCCAGGTAAGTGAACTTGTCTGTAGGATGTAGACCTTTTCCATTCACTTTGACAGGAGCAGGCCTGTTCACGTTCAATGACATCATTTCAGTCTTCTTGGTGCTAATCCACAACCCTATCTGCTGCCCAAAGATTTCCAGTCTGCTGGTCTTGACCTGTATATGTTGGTGAGTATGGGACAGTAGCGCCAGGTCATCGACAAAATCCAAATCTTCCAAAGTTGGGAACAGGCTCCAGCGGATCCCTCTCATAAGGTCCCCAGTCGATGGCCAAGTTGAAGAGGACTGCTGACATCACGCCTCTTTTATAATTTTATATTTTTTTATATGCATAAATTATATGCATTTAAAAAAAATAGATTCTTAATATCATTAGTATCATATTACACATCTTTTTGTTTAATTTTTATGTATTTAATATAAGTTTTTTCTAATCTGAAATTATCCTGCAGATATATAAATCTACCATCCACCCGTGCATTGAATACTTTTGCCATATCTGGTGGAGATGCAGCAGAGAAACTTTTCACATAATGGTAAGACATTCAGTCAGTCAGTTAAGTGCCATGCGCGATACACGCTTTGGGCGATCATGTCTTGAAAGAGACATGACTGACTGGGCAGAAAGTTATCCCGCAGTAGGTTGCCATTGCTTTCTGCGGTAGACTGGTTGCCGACCAAGGCTATAGAACCCAACCAGTCCTATTATTTAACCCATAACTGGAGGGAAGAGATGGATTAATACCTTTCCCAAGGATATTTGCGCGTAACAAGACACTAAATCCACTGCTAAGAAGGTTGGTTCTCTGTGTAGGGTCAGGAATTTTTTCCTTGAAACTTCTGAAATCATCTTGCACATACACTACCGGCCATAATTATTAGGCCACCACAATGTTTTAAAAAAATTATGTTTTTCATACTATGTTTTAGTATTTGTTGCCAAATGAATAATAGTAAATGAAAATTGAATGGTTCTTTTGTTAATACTGCATGATAAAATATGCATCAAATATGTAATAAATGCCTATATTGCAGTTTCATCAATGAAAGAATGAAGTAAATTTAGGGTTATTCGAACAAGTTTATCTTTGCTTCCTTAACTTGTACAATTTTGCAAAGTAATAATGACAAAAGAACCATTCTATTTTTATTTAGAATTATCCACTTAGCAATATATACTAAAAATAGTATGAAATACATCATTTTCTTTAAAAAACTGGGGTAGCCTAATAACTATGGCCAGTAGTATATATAAATTTACCATTGCCCATGCATTGAATATGCCATATCTAGTTGCGAGCCTCTGCTATTTACCTCAGGGTCCTTGACAAAATCCAATGGAGAATCTGTAATGTGATATATCCTGACTTGGCAGCTCAGATACAGTCACTTTGTCACTGGTACAATGTGGATTCCTTGTGTCTCTTCTACAAACATTTTCACGGCTTCTTCTCCAATGATCTTAGCTCACTGGTGCTTCCTGTATATGAATTTACTTGAGCCACAAGATTAGCAACTAGGTCCCACTCTTTTACTGTGAAACCAATAAAATGTAAAAGCAAATTCTACTCCATCAGCTTCTTTTCTCACACTTCCCACTTGTGGAATTCCCTTCCGTATACTTGCTTTCCTGACAGCTATAATCGCTAAGAATTTAAATGTAAAGTCAATAGTCATCTCCTGTCTCACTAACCTGAATACTTTCTCTCATGCTCCTTTCTCCGTCCACTTCACTCTCATCAGTATTCTCATCCTTCTCTTACCCACTTCCTGATATCCCTAATAATGCGTCATTCTTTCTTATAACTTTCCTCCTATGTAACCCCTTGTTCACCAGTGGCGGAAAACTGCTTTGCTTCAGGTGATATGATTATAAAAAAAAAATATTCTACCCATTTGTCTATATTTCTGAGATGACGTAGTATTTACAGTATTTACATTATTCAGACTATTATCCTCATCCTTGTTGACATTTGTAGGGCATTTTGACCTTGTATGCTCCAGCCTTCTTCAGGTGCTAATAATTTAGAACCGAACCCTTTATTACAATCATTGAGGTATATGAACTCCATTCCTTGTGGGAAGCCCTAATTAAAAATCATGAGTTATCTCTCTTTAACTTTGCAAGTTACTTGTTCACAACTGCTGTAGCCTAAGCTGGTGTTTCTCATAAAAAAGAATAAAAAAGTTATTAATGCATTTCTTCAAATCAGGTTTTAAATTTTCCAAGCTTTTTTCTGGATTAATGTTAATTTCATTATCGGAATGGCTCAAAAGTCAGAAAATCATATAACCTTTCCTGAAATTAATCTGATGTTAGATCCTTATGTAATTCTATAAAATAAGTTGGAAATAATAGATTTATTTGATATGGAAAAAAGCATGGATTAAAGACAAACAAATACATTTTAGTATTTGTCTATATTTTTGAGATGAGGTAGTATTTACAGTATTTGCATTATTCGGACTATTGTCATCATCTTTGTTGCCATTTGTACAACATTCTGTACTGGCTTTCTTCAGGTGGTAAGAATTTCGAACCAAACCTTTTATTACAATCACTGGGCAACAAAGATGAGGACAATAGTCCAAATAATGTAAATACAGATAAGGAGTATTTGAAAGATACTCATAGAATTCTGACAATACCTCATCTTAGAATCCTAGAAGAAAATTGTTAATTCATTTTTAATCTAAAAGATGAAGAAACTTGAAGCAACATTAATGTGGTTCTGCAGAAGAATACCATTGGCTGAATGTGTGAGCAACAACAGTTTTTGAGAAAATGGAAATAAAATGGACACTTAAACTTAGGGAAACTTTTGGGATACCTCTTTCGCTGCTCCAATGCGTGTTCAGTTAGATTACATGACTCGAAACAAAAATAGCGGTTTTTCAAAACTAACATTTATTCTGCCGAAACTGAAACACAAAAATCGTTGTGATGATAGTAGTAGCAGCAGCAATGGTAATGTTTTCACTGCTGCTATATACGATTGATTCCTTGATCAAAAAAGATGTGACGCATTTATTGATTGAAAAGTCAAAATCAAGTGTGAAAAATTTTTTTTTCTTATTTTTTTTTTTTTTCTGAGCGAGAAAGGTGGAAAAAAAAGTTACAAAGCAAAAGTTGCAGGACATCTTTCTATTTCTTTCTTTTTTTTTTATATTAACAGTTTTCGGGGAAGAAAGTCAAGAACAAAGACGTCTTCCTTTCTTAGTGAATTTTCCTACCGTTCTTCCTTTTTCCTTCTTACAACGACTTGTTCCCATTTTTATGTCTTTCCTAACTTTCATTTTCATTTTCTCTTTTTATTTCTTTATTTTGAAAAATTTTAAATCATTTAATTTCAACATTTTTTAATCTGGTATTTTTTTACCTTCACTTGGCTTGACTTCCTTTTCACTAAAACTTATTTCTGCAAAATGATATTTTTCTTTCTTCCATTTTTCTCTCCCTGCTTCTTCAGTCCTTCGGATATATTGTCTTGCTTTCATTCTTTAATCTCATTGCTTTTTCATTTTCTTTCCTATGCTTATTTCATTCCTTCTTAAATATTCTTGTCTTACTTTCATTCTTCAATTTTATTCCGTGTTCTCTTTTTCATTTTTCTTCCTCTGTTTTCTCATTCTTCTGAAATATTCTTGTCTTCCTTTCATTCTTCAATTTTATTCCGTGTTCTCTTTTTCATTTTTCTTCCTCTGTTTTCTCATTCTTCTGAAATATTCTTGTCTTCCTTTCATTCTTCAATTTTATTTTGTGTTCTCTTTTTCATTTTTCTTCCTCTGTTTTCTCATTCTTCTGAAATATTCTTGTCTTCCTTTCATTCTTCAATTTTATTCCGTGTTCTCTTTTTCATTTTTCTTCCTCTGTTTTCTCATTCTTCTGAAATATTCTTGTCTTCCTTTCATTCTTCAATTTTATTCCGTGTTCTCTTTTTCATTTTCTTCCTTTGTTTTGTCATTCCTTTTTAATTATTCTTGTTTTAATTTCCTTCTTTAATCTTAGTTTTTCCCTTTTTAATTTTTTATCTTCTGCTTTTTCCTTCCTTCTTAAATATTCATCTTATTTTCATTCTTTAATCTCATTCCTTTTCTTTTTTTCTTTCTATATTTTCTTATTTCTCCTTATATATTCTTGTTTTTATTCATGTTTTGCTCTTTTTCAATATTTTTCATCTGCTTTTTAATTTCTTCTGACATATTCTCTTGTGTTTGATTTTTTTTCTGTTTTTTCTTTCATTTTTCTCAACCTTTTATTCTCATTCCTTCTTATATATACTTGACTTTCTTTCTTTCCTTAATATTTTGCTTCCATCTTTATTTTCTGTTTCCTTTAAATTCTTGTCTATACCCACTGGGCCATGTATCCTTAAGAACAACTGAATTTTTGGGACTTATAAACTTAATAACCCTTAGTAACCCTTTTTTACCAGAGTTCATATTGCAATTTCTCTAAAGAAAACCATTAACATCAAAAATACTTTTTTCTCATACTTTGTTCTTTCTTTCTTTCTTTCTTTCTTTCTTACTTTCTTTCTTTCACATAGCTTTTCTTTCTTTCAGTCATGTGCCTAGTTTTTTTCTTTCTTATACTTTGTTCTTTCTTTCTTTCAATAAATTTTGTTCTTTCTTTCATTCTTTCCTTCTTTTTTCTTTCTTTTTTCTTTCCTTCTGTCTTTCTTTCTTTTTTTCTTTCTTTCATATACCTTGCTTTTTTCTTTCTTATACTTTGTTCTTTCTTTCTTTCAATAGATTTTGTCCTTTCTTTCTTTCTTTCTTTCTTTCACATACCTTGTTTTTTTCTTTCTTATACTTTGTTTTTTTTTCTTTCATATATTCTTTCTTTGATATGTTCTTTATTTCTTTCTTTCATTCTTTCTTTCTTTCATGTACATTGCTCTTTTTTCTTATATCTTGTTCTTTCTTTTTTTTCAATCTCATACTTTGTTCTTTTTTCTTTCTTTCTTTCTTTCTTTTTTTCTTTCTTTCTTTCATATTCTTCAACCTTATTTGCTACTTCTTTTTCTTTGGCCTTATTTTTTCATTCTTCTTCTTTAACCTTATTCTTCCTTTATTTTTCAACTGTGTTCTTTCTTTCTGTCTTATTCTGCAACCTTATTCAGTCTTTCATTTTCTTTGAACTTGTTCTTTCGTTCTTTCTTATTCTTCAACTTTGCTCTTTTTTTCTGTTTTATTTTGCAATTTTATGTCCTTTCTTCTTCTTTAACTTTGTTCTTTTTTCTTTCTCTTCAAACTTGTTCTTTCTTTCTTACTTTCTTTCTTATTCTTCAACCATGTTCTTTCTTTCTTTTTGATTTTCAACCTTGTTCTTTCTTTCTTTATTTTTTTTCTTATTCTTAAAACTTGTTCTTTCTTTTTGATTTTTTAATCTTGTTCTTTCTTTCAACCTTATTCTTTCTTTCTGTCTGTTTGGACTCTTTCTTTCTTATTCTTCAATTTTTTTTCTTTCTTTCTTTCTTTCTTTCTTATTCTTCAATCTTGTTGTTTCTCTCTTTATTTCTTTCTTTTTTCTTTATTTTTCTTCAAAATTGTTGTTTCGCTCTTTCTTTCTTTTTCTCTTTCTATCTTTTTTCTTTCTTTCTTATTTTTCAATCCTGTTCTTTCTTTCTTTCTTTCTTTCTTATTCTTCAACCTTGCTCTTTCTTTCTTTCTTTCTTTCTTTCTTTCTTTCAACCTTGCTCTTTCTTTCTTTCTTTCTTTCTTTCTTTCTTTCTTTCTTCTTTCTTTCTTTCTTTCTTTCTTTCTTTCTTTCTTTCTTATTCTTCAATCTTGTTGTTTCTCTCTTTCTTTCTTTCTTTCTTTTTTCTTTATTTTTCTTCAAAATTGTTGTTTCGCTCTTTCTTTCTTTTTCTTTCTTTTATCTTTTTTCTTTCTTTCTTATTTTTCAATCCTGTTCTTTCTTTCTTTCTTTCTTTCTTTCTTTCTTATTCTTCAACCTTGCTCTTTCTTTCTTTCTTTCTTTCTTTCTTTCTTTCTTTCTTTCTTCTTGCTCTTTCTTTCTTTCTTTCTTTCTTTCTTTCTTTCAACCTTGCTTTCTTTCTTTCTTTCTTTCTTTCTTTCTTTCTTATTCTTCAAACTTGTTCTTTCTTTTGATTTTTTAATCTTGTTCTTTCTTTCAACCTTGTTCTTTCTTTCTGTCTGTTTGGACTCTTTCTTTCTTATTCTTCAATTTTTTTCAATCCTGTTCTTTCTTTCTTTCTTTCTTTCTTTCTTTCTTATTCTTCAATCTTGTTGTTTCTCTCTTTCTTTCTTTCTTTCTTTTTTTCTTTATTATTCTTCAAAATTGTTGTTTCGATCTTTCTTTCTTTTTCTCTTTCTATCTTTTTTCTTTCTTTCTTATTTTTCAATCCTGTTCTTTCTTTCTTTCTTTCTTTCTTTCTTTCTTATTCTTCAACCTTGCTCTTTCTTTCTTTCTTTCTTTCTTTCAACCTTGCTTTCTTTCTTTCTTTCTTTCTTTCTTTCTTTCTTTCTTTCTTCTTGCTTTCTTTCTTTCTTTCTTTCTTTCTTTCTTTCTTTCTTTCTTTATTCTTCAAACTTGTTCTTTCTTTTGATTTTTTAATCTTGTTCTTTCTTTCAACCTTGTTCTTTCTTTCTGTCTGTTTGGACTCTTTCTTTCTTATTCTTCAATTTTTTTCAATCCTGTTCTTTCTTTCTTTCTTTCTTTCTTATTCTTCAATCTTGTTGTTTCTCTCTTTCTTTCTTTCTTTCTTTTTGCTTTATTTTTCTTCAAAATTGTTGTTTCGCTCTTTCTTTCTTTTTCTCTTTCTATCTTTTTTCTTTCTTTCTTATTTTTCAATCCTGTTCTTTCTTTCTTTCTTTCTTTCTTTCTTTCTTTCTTTCTTTCTTGAACCTTGCTCTTTCTTTCTTTCTTTCTTTCTTGAACCTTGCTCTTTCTTTCTTTCTTTCTTTCTTTCTTCAACCTTGCTCTTTCTTTCTTTCTTTCTTTCTTTCTTATTCTTCAACCTTGCTCTTTCTTTCTTTCTTTCTTTCTTTCTTCAACCTTGCTCTTTCTTTCTTTCTTTCTTTCTTATTCTTCAAACTTGTTTTTTCTCTCTATTAGATTTTTCTGCCTTTTATTGTTCCTCAACTTCATTTTTCTTTATTCTCTTTCATTATATCACATTCTTCTTTTCTATTTCTCTCACTCTTTTTCATCACATGCTCTCTGCCTCTTTCTCATCACTTGTCTAACGTTCTTTTTCTTCATCTCTTGACCCTCTTTCTCTCTCATGTTTACCTATGAGGCAGTTGAGTGCCTATTTTTTCCCATGAGTCCATGATCACCTACATCCTGAAGGGACACAGTACACGAAGAAGGAGAAAAAGAAGAAGTTTTTTTGTCTGTCTTATTCTGCAATTTTATTTGTTTTTCTTCTGCCTCAACCTTATTCTTTCTTTCTCTTCATACTTGTTTTTTCCTTCTTTCTACACTACACTGCATTTACCATGTTCTTTCATTCTTATACTTGTCTACGGCTATATCGTGTTGAATACACCGGTTCTCGTCTGATCACCAAAGTTAAGCAACATTGAGCCTGGTCAGTACTTAGACAGGTGACCATTTGGGAATACCAGGTGCTGTAAACGTAAGGACCATCAATGGTCCTCCACGTTTGGGGGTTGGGCGCATGGCTAACAACCCTGCTCTATAAAAAAAAGTTTGTTATAGAAACAGTAACAAAAAAAAAAGTTGCTGCCCTGCACACCATTGGGTGTAACAAATGAGATGATGATGTCATTCTTATGCGTCTATCTGGTTCGTTCTTATTCTGCAACGTTATTCTTACTTTCTTTTTCATTTTTTTGGTCTGTGCTCTTTCTTTCTTATTCTTCAACCTTAAGACCGCAAAATGCTAATTACAGGTACGAGAAACTAAAATGAAGCAAGTAAAGAAATTTAAATACCTGGGAAGCATCTGACAAGGGATGGAATGTGCGACATTGAGATCTGAGGCCAAGGATGGCTAAGGATGCATTTCAAAAGCTAACCAGAGAACATAAAATATTCATGTCTCTCCAAATACCATAATCTGTCTTCATTCTGTGCCACTTCAGAATGTACGTGATCATGACTCTCCAAACACTCCATTTCTTTATTGGCTGTGAATTGGTGTCTTTTAGGGAGGGGATGGAGTTTTCCTGGTGTCTTCTCATTTTGTCTGCCATATTAACAATGGCAGACAAAATGTGATGACTTCAAAGGCAGCAGTTCCAAAGACTATAATTAGTGAAAATGATTGATAGATGTGTATCGCCATAGATGACCCAATTAAGCGGAATTCAAGGAAGTTTTCTATTCAAAGAAGATTGTTTTGACTGGAAGGTACCCAAGACTAGAGAGGCTGGTCTAACTGCTATTTAGCCTATAGTGTTGTGTTGCACTGAATGTCATTTCTGACTTCATGCGATCTATTAGAAATTCTTCAGGCCCTTACTGTTGTGGTACAGAAAAAATGAAAGGTTTTCTTAGGTTTCTTTTCCTTGATCTATTTTGGATGGAGAAAATGGTTGGTCAGCTACTTGCCATCATCTGCAGGAGCCATTGCATGCCAAGAATTCTGGGAGCAGAGAAACATCTTCATCCATATTTTATTATAGCCACTGTACTGACTGTTTTCACACAGTATTTTGATCTTGTCTCCTCAAAGACTGGAATCAACAGAAATGTGGTTCTACAGAAACATGCTGAGAATACCATGGACCAAACATGTGTGTAGCGACAAGGTTTTGGAGAAGATGGAAATGAAAAAAGAAACTTATACTAAACATCAAAAAAAGGCATTTAAAATTTCTGAGGCATATAATGAAGAAAGCAGGCTATGAAAACCTGATACTCACAGGATAGACTGAGGGAGAGAGGAAAGCAGAGTGTAACATGATGAACTTGAGCAAATGGATGGCAGAATGGGGTTTGGGAGAAATAGCAAAAAGATAAATTTTAATAAAAGCTACAAGGGACAGGAAGATGTGGATGGCCATGTATGCCTATGTCCTGAAGTGATACAGCACATAAAATAAGAAGAAAGATTTACAGTTAAACCAAGAGAATCTATCCCTCTCGAATTATCATACCCACAGACTTCAATGGAAATTAAGCTTGGTTCTCTTTTTGTGCTTTTAGTTTTTTCTTGTCTGTTGCATTGACTTCCATCCAAATGCCCTTCACAAAATCCTCACAAAAGGGAAAACTCTACAGCGCAGTAAAGTCTGCCATTTTGGGACACTAGCTTCAGTAAT
The DNA here is from genome assembly GCA_037127315.1 of Ascarosepion bandense. Lineage (NCBI taxonomy): Eukaryota > Metazoa > Mollusca > Cephalopoda > Sepiida > Sepiidae > Ascarosepion > Ascarosepion bandense. The sequence continues at coordinate 574,074 of JBBBDQ010002226.1, read as the reverse complement.
GCAAAATGGATCTATGCCAGTGGTTCTCAATATTTTAGTCACCCATACGGATCATTTTTTGATTGCCCTCTATAACGATTATGGTTATGAAGATCAATCAAAACAATGCTCCATCATAAACAGTGACAAACAAAAATGTGTTTGGTGCCAGAAACAATGACAAAAGTGTGTTTGCATCAGAGTAGCTGTTTTCAAGGTTAGAAAATATTAACAATGGCAGACAAAATGTGATGACTTCAAAGGCAGCAGTTCCAAAGACTATAATCAGTGAAAATTATTGCTAGATGTGTCGCGCCATAGATGACCCAATTAAGCGGAATTCAAGGAAGTTCAGCTTATATAAGATTAGGCTATTTTGGATCAAAAGCAGAACATGGAGAGGCCTCAGAGAGAATGCAAGGAAGACAACTCTAGCTAGTCACCGCCATCGTTTGTGTGTGATTCCCTCTGACTGTCACTCTACACACAACTGACACTAAAGAGAATAAAAATGTAAGATTATAATTTTGTATACTTGCTGTTCTGTGTTTGTCGTTTATTTGTTAAGATGATTGTTGTTCCAGCAGCAGCAGTATATACCATATATGATTTGGTAAATAAGAATTCGATGAAAAAAAGTTAAATTTATTTTTTACTTATATATAAGTTTAGGGATTGTACAGTGTAACCCTGATATAAGAGAGTTGTTGGGACTGGATAAAAGTTATCTTATATCCGAGTTTATCTTATATCCGGGTTTGGTCTATTTTATATGCATTACCACAGGCTCTAATTTGGAACCAGAGAATCTCTCTTATATCAGAGTTTCTCTTATAACCGGGTTATTATAGAAATATGTTGTAGTGTAATGAATATCAGCTCTGAATGAGAAATCGGAGAGCTGATTTAGAATTCCAGTCGAATTTGTTTTATTCACTCATGCACAAATATCCTTGGGAAAAGTATTGATTCATCTTCTCCCTCCAACTATGGGTCAAATATAAAGACAGATTGGGTTCTATAACCCTGGTTAGCAACCAATCTACTACAGAAAGTAATGACAACCTACTACGCAAAAATCTTCTACTTAGTCAGTCATGTCTCAAAATAGTCATGATTGATCAAGTGTGTCTCACATATGGCAATTTGATCCTTGATCTAAACTTTTGTCTCACATAAGTCATCAATATGCTTTATTTTAAAGCTAAACTATACCTCTTACACTTTAACACTCTACCTTGAGTGTCCATTGGGCCTTGTACAGGGACAGCATCATTATAAAAAAAAAGGAATACAAATTCAGTTATTTCCCAAATGATACTAGTTAATACTACACTACCGGCCATAATTATTAGGCAACCCCAGTGTTTTCAAAAAATGATGTATTTCATACTATTTTTTAGTATTTATTGTCAAATGAATAATTATAAATAAAAATAAAATGGTTCTTTTGTTAATACTGCACAATAACATGTGCATCAAATGAATTTATAAATATTTAATAATTACCTTATTGCAGTTTCATCAATGAAAGAACGAAGAAAATTTAAGTTGATTTCAGACAAGTTCATTTTTGCTTCCTTGCCTTGTAAAATTTTGCAAAAGAACAAAAGAACCATTCGATTTTCACTTAGAATTATCCACTTAAAAATAGTATGAAATACATCATTTCTTTAAAGAAAACTGGGGTGGCCTGATAGTTAGGGCCGGTAGTGTAGATCAACCAAAAACCTTCATTCATTTTCCATCAGGAAGATGCGTTTTTTACCCCCAAATCTGATGTCAAAATTGTTGACCATGTCCACCATAGTTTATGAATATAGAATACAGCACAGTATGTAATCTGTTCAATGAAACAATGTCAAAGATTAACACTCACAAGTCAGACACTCTGACTATATCGCCAGTACTCAGGAAAATATGGTCGCCTTTATACACGTCAAATTGAATATTTTGTGCCTACTGATTGGTTAACCCTTCTATTGGTGAACTATCAAATGAGTCAACTCATGGCTGGCTAACTAGTATACAAGGGTACCCAAAAACTTCAACACTCCCGCCATTTTGGATACATTATGGAAACTTCTTGCAAGTTATTAGTAAAGTCGATATTCATATGGAACAAATATTTTAGTATTCATAAAATATATCTTTTTGTCTTGTGATTTAAAAATTTTTTTTTTTTAAATTAATATCCACAAAAAATTAGTTATACTATTTTGTTCACTGTTAAGTATTTCAGGTTAATAAACATTAATAACAAAAATCTGCTCGACGGGCATTGAATGTATAAATAGAAATCAGAAACACCATATCTTGGTATTTACCAGAAACCTTCCCACTGAGGTTGAATGTGGCACAAGGTCAGTTTCGAATATAGGAATTGTGAACACTTCAGCCCCAGAAATTACTATAAGCAAGGGCCAGGCTCTTGTTTACTTTTCCCCAGACAAGACTCTGCCTTTTAGAATAGCTTTGTCTGGGTTCCTCTCCACGTGGAGACAGAGAGGCAAGTAAGGGGTTGAGTTTGAGTAGAACTGTGGATATTAACCAGAGGTGGCGTGTGGTTGTCTCACTAGATCAATTACTGCTGTGGATCTTAAGACAAGGAACAAGAAGGTTAGTTCAAATCAGTGTATTAGTATAACAAGAAACAAGATATTCAAAGGAAGTATTAATCATAAGTAATATAGTATTAAGTAATATAGAAATATATAAGTTCGAAGGTATTATTATTATTTTTTTTTTAATCATATCACCCCAAGCAATGCATTCTACTGCCACTATAGCGCAGGGGGTTACATAGAGTGATTGATTATAGGAGATGTCAGAAGGAGGGTGATAGACGAGTTAGGAGGTACATAGGGAGAGTGTTGGAGAGAATGGGTGCAAGTTAGTGTGTTAGGAGGTGTCTATTGACCTTACATTTAAACTCCTGGAGGTTGTAGCCGTTGGGGAAGCAAGCATGTGGAAGGGAATTCCACAGGCAGGAAGTGCGAGAAAAGAAGCTGTTGGATTAGAAATTGCAGTTACATTTCATCGGTTTCACTGTAAAAGGGTGGGACCTAGTTGCTAATCTAGTATCTCGTGCAAGTGCTGTCGTTAATTGCTGTACTTGACTGCTCATAACTGCAGTATATATTGACCTTCCCACTTAAAGCAAAATGTGGCACAAGGTCTTTTTAATGTGGGTAATATAGCCCAGCCAAAAATTCCTGTCTTATTTTCCCCAGACGAGACACTACCCTTCAGCGGAGCCTTGATTGGGTTAATACTCTCCGCTCGAAGGTTGAGAGCTCAGCAATACACCAGGCAGTTACTGGGTGTACCTGCTCTCCAGAAGTCACGCAGGTAATCTATATGTAAAGTCCATTTCTTGTAAAAGAGCACCATAACAATTAGGATTGGATATTAACCAGAAACCTCCCCACTAATGTGACACAAGGTCGGTTTTTAATGGGGGAATTCTGAACAGGGGATGGAATGTGCCAGGGCAAAAATTTCCGGTAGACCTTGCATAAGGCACGGTTGGGCTTTTGCCTACTTTTTTTTCCAGAAAAAGCTCTGCCCTTCGACAGAGAACCATCAGAAACACAACAACTGAATAGAAAAAAATACAGAAAAATGGTTCTCACTTAAAAATAAAATTTACGAATGCATTGTGAATCCAGGTAGACAAGGACAGTCTGTTTGTACAAAGGCGATAATGTTAAAATCAAAAAGGATTCCATGCAATCATGCTTGGAAGCATTTACTGGCCATACCTCAAGTGGAACTTCCTTTCAAATACTTGCTTCCCTTAGCTACAATCTCCAAGAGTTGAAGCGCAAAGTCAGTTGATATCTTCTATCTCTTTGATTTCTGTCTTTCTCTTATTCTTTCGCCAACATCCCCTTGTATCTTGTTCTTCTTTCTTTTTGCTCTCCTCTCATGTAACCCCCTGTGCACCAGTGGCAGTATTGCCTTGCTTGGGGTGAAATGATTATAAAAACAATTGGGGTCACTTCGACATGGTATAAGTTTGTCTTACTAGAGCAGTGGTTTTTTAGCTTTTTTAACCATTTTACTCTTAATTATTATTTTGATTGATCCGATAACCATTCAATGAAAAAAAAAAGTTTCTTTCATTTTTTACTAATAGGTTAGTTTAGAAATAGCAAAGTATATGCTTTATTTTGAATTGAAACTAATTTAACAAAAATAAATTTGTATTTCACAACTAGATTCTGTGGAACATTTATGTCAGTCAGTTAAAGTGCCATACGTGATACACGCTTGGGCGATCATGTCTCGAAAGAGACACGACTGACTGGGCAGAAGATTATCCCGCAGTAGGTTGCCATTGCTTTCTGCGGTAGACTGGTTGCCGACCAAGGCTATAGAATCCAATCTGTCCTGTTATTTAACCCATAACTGGAAGGAAGAGATGGATTAATAACTTTTCCAAGGGTATTTGCGTGTAAGTGAATACAATGGATTCAACTGGAATTCGAACTCGGCTCCCCGGTTTCTCGTTCCGGGCCGATATCCACTGGACCACAACGCGCATCCTAACATTTATGTACACAAGTCAAATAACTCCCAATATTTTTTTTTTATAATCGTATTACCCCAAGCAAGGCATATATACTGCAACTGTTGTGCAAGGGGTTACATAGGAAGAAAGTTATGAGAAGGAGTGACAGAATACAGTGGGTATCATGAAGCGGGTAGGAGAGGGATGAGAATACTGCAGAAATGAGATAAGAGCATGAAAGAGAGGATGCAATTTAGTGAGATAAGAAATGACTATTGACTTTACATTTAAATTCTTGGCGATTATAGCTGTCAGGGAAGCAAGTAAATGGAAGGGAATTCCACAGGTGGGAAGCGCAAGAAAAGAAGTTGCTGGAGTAGAATTTGCGTTTACATCTTATTGGTTTTATAGTAAAAGGGTGGGATCTAGTTGCTAATCTTGTGGCTCGAGTAATTTTGTATATAGGGGGCACCAGTGAGCTAAGTTCATCAGAGCAGAAGCCATTAAATTACTTGTAGAAGAAACACGAGAAGCCACACTGCGCCAGTGAGAAAGTGACTGTATCTGAGATGCAAAGTTGGGATCGATCACATTGCAGATTGAATTCATTTAAAATATGGAGGTTCTGGAAAAGATAGACATGAAAAGGAAACTAAAAGTAAAAGACAGTTGAAGTTCCTGGCACATGTAATGAGGAAGAAGGGCTTAGAGAATCTGATACTCACAGGTCAGATAGAGAGAAAGAGAGACAGGAGAAAGCAATGTGTAGTATACTTGATGGACTTGTGCAAATAGATGGCAGAGCAGGGTTTGGGAGGGGTAACAGAAAAAAGCATGTTAAGAGCGACTGGGGATAGGAAAATTTGGAAAGTCATGTTCGCCTATATTCTGAACAGACATGGCACATAGAAAAAGAAGAAAAATTAATAAATTCAAAAACTTCTAGCTTTATTTATGAGATCCCCATGTTTGATGTAGCTCCATGGTTTTTTTTTATATTTGGCTCTATTGGTGTCAAAGACCACCCCTCTTCATAATGTCAAATCTTCTACAGGAATAAATCTAAACTTATTTATAAATGGAACTTTGTCGGTGTGTGTGTGTGTGTGTGTGTGTGTGTCCATTACCTATAGACTCGAAAACGGCTGAACTGATTTTCTTGAAAATTTACACAGTTGTACTATAAGCGTCTGCGAGTGTTCTTAGCTGGGTTTTGTGTTGAGGTAACCCCGATAAATATCGAAAATCAATAATCGAAAAAATCGGGTTATAGAAGGAGTGTTTCGATTTTAATCAAATTTGATATACTCATAGACAAAGACATAAGAAACGATATTCAGAAGTTTCAAGGTTGCAGTTCTTATAATAGTGCAGAAAATTGATAATATAGGCAAGATGTTTGTGTGTGTATCTGTTTATCTGCCTGTATGTCTGTATTTTTTTCAGCCCTTTTATTTTAGTTTTTACTTCGGGTTTGGCTCTAAGTAGGTATAATTGTAGTTCTTAGTCTCAGCCATTTACTCAGAGGACTTATTTAGCCTTCAAAATTCAGTTTACGATGAAAAAAACTTATTTGATATCGATACCAGGAAATCAAAATTTGACTTACATCCATTCATTTTTCTTTCAGTCTACAGTTTTGCTTTAACTGGAAACAACTATTGCTTTTTAGTCTTTCGTAACAACGTTCAAAGAGTCTGAGCTCCAGGACCATGGATTAGTTTTAAAGCTTTTATTATACCTGAGCAATGCTGGCTATACTGCTAGTGAGACATAAAACTAAAACCTGACACAACAATATGATTTTATGATTAAAACATATGGCAGAGTAAAAAGGATGCTAACTTACATCACTTAATCCAGATTTCTGCTAGTTTTAGAGGTATTTTGCTACATATCTTTCGTATTTTATCATGGCGTATATTAGTGTAGAAATTTCTATTCTTAATTGTAACAACTGTTCCAAAAGGAAATTCTTCTATGGATGTTTTTCACCCTAACATCAAAAACTTCCATTTCATCTTTATTTCTCTCTCTCTCTCTCTCTCTCTCTCTCTCTCTCTCTCTCTCTCATACAAACTTTACTTTCTCCTACTCTCTCATTCGTTTTTTTTACTGTCTTCCTCTCTGTTAAACACTTTTGCTTTCTTTTTCTTTCTCTGCTCCCTCCCCTTCTTGACTACCTCATATTATCATATGGACCTCCAGTTTGTTATTTTTTGTGTAATGTTACACGGACCCCAGTTGAGAAAATCTGATCTAGGCTTTTGACAAGGACAGTTCTGTGTGAAAATGAATGCAACAGACTAGGAAAAATTGAAAAAAACAAACTGGGAAGCAAGTCTATTGAAGTCTAAAGATCCTGAACTGGAAATTTGGGAACTGTGATAAGAAGCAACAGGAGTAAGATGAAAGAATTATTAATCAAAAGAAGCCCTGAAAACTGTTTCTTTTATGCGTTATGTCTTTTTGGGATGTGGGTGATTATGGTTCACCACAATTGCCCATATTTTGTTGCACTCCGAATGGTTTTGTATCCTCACCATCCTTCTTCCTCCTCATTTTATTAATCATTAGTTAGGTTACTTATGCTTACTTCTGCATCTCACTATGTCATATGAACATCAAATTCTCCAAGCTAAGTTTCCTCATTTAGTCAGTAATGTGCCTACATGATACATGCTTAGACAATCATTTCACAAAAGAGACATAATTGATTAGTGTTAGGGCGCCACTCCTATTTGACTACATAATGGACTGTTCCCATTGCTATATATAGCAATGGTGGATTCTCTACAGGGAGAGTCATACGGAGTCGTGGAGAGTCGTACAGAGTCGTTGAGAGTCACTAGAGAGTTAGTCACACTTCCGGTGGCGTACCGGAAGTAATCATGTACACACACGTCTAACGACGGATTGGACTCTTGTATCTTTTCTATTGTAAATATTACTAATCACTTCTGTACCTACTGTCTTTCCGCAGAATACAACTTATATTCTGATTCTGTTGTTGAGTTATTCATTTATACTTGGCGACATAACAATTAGGCAAAAGATTTTCCTGCAGTAGGTTGCCATTATTTTCTGCGGTAGACTGGTTGCCAACTAAGGTTATAAAGCCCAGTTTGTCCTGCTATTTATCCCATATCTGGAGGGTATTTGCATGGAAGTGAATACAACAAATTCAACAGATATGATCGTCTGAACTGGAGACAGAAGGGTGATCATGTCTGAAAAGAGACATTACTGATTGGTCAGAAGATTTTCCGTCAGTAGTTTGTCATTACTTTCTGCGGTAGATTGGTTGCCAGCCAAAGCTATAGAACACAATCTCTCTTGCTATTTAACCCATAGCTGGAGGAAGAAGGGTTGGAGTAGTACTTCTCCAAAGGGTATTTGCATGTAAATGAATGCAACAAATTCAACTGGAATTTGAATTTGACTTTCTGATTTCCCATTCCAAGACAATATGCATGGCACCACAAATTCTTCTTCTTCTTCTATGTGCCCTGTCCCTTCAGGACGTAGGCGATCATGGCTCTCCACGTCTCCCTATCCCTTGTGGCTCTTAGTATGTTTGCTCCTGTTGCTCCTGGCAACCCCGTCATCCACCTGATCAGTCCCTGCAAATATGTTATCCGCTGCCTTCCTCTGTCTCTCCTTCCTTCTCACAAATTATATGTCCTAAAAATTTCAACTGTCTCTCTCTGATTCTAACTAAAAGTATTTTATTTGTTTCCATTTTACTAAAAAAAATTCTATTTTGGTCACATGTTAAGTCTATGGAATTCTCAGTATCCTTCTGTAGTACCACATCCCAGTTACATCAAGTCTAACACCACTTTCTCTCTGTTTTACTTTTCTTGTTTGCTTGCTTTTCTCCTCTCTCAGATTTTTCCATAACCTGTTCTTTTCTCTCTCTCTCTCTCTCTCTTTCTCTCACTCTTTTCTCTCACATTCACTGTTTTCTTTTACTTTTCCATCTGTATTTTTTTCCTTCAAAACTTTTCTTTCTCTTTCTTCTGTTACTCGCCAAGACACACATCTTTCTCTTACTTTCTTCCTTCACCTTTTTCTTTTCTTCCGTGATTCTTTGGTCTCTTTCTCTCTGTCTCTCGGATACACACATATTCTTTTTCCTTCTCTCTTTCCTTCTCTCTCATTCATAATTCTAGCTCTTTCTGTTATTTCCTTCACCTTTTTCCTTTTTTCCTTGTTCTTTGGTCTCTTTCTCTCTGTCTCTCTGATACACACTTTTTCTTTTTCCTTCTCTCTCATTCACAATTCTAGCTCTTTCTCTTATTTTCTTCACCTTTTTCCTTTCTTCCTTGATCTTCGGTCTCTTTCTCTCTGTCTCTCTGATACACACTTTTTCTTTTTCCTTTTCTCTCATTCACAATTCTAGCTCTTTCTGTTATTTCCTTCACCTTTTTCCTTCCTTCCTTGGTCTTTGGTCTCTTTCTCTCTGTCTCTCTGATACACACTTTTTCTTTTTCCTTCTCTCTCATTCACAATTCTAGCTCTTTCTCTTATTTCCTTCACCTTTTTCCTTCCTTCCTTGATCTTCGGTCTCTTTCTCTCTGTCTCTCTGATACACACTTTTTCTTTTTCCTTCTCTCTCATTCATAATTCTAGTTCTTTCTTTTACTTTCTTCACCTTTTTCTTTCCTTCTCTTCTTCAAATCTGTCTTCTTTCTCTCTATCTTTCTTATACGCACCTTCTTTTCTATTCACCATTTAACACTTTTCCTTCTTTTCCTCACCTGTTTTTTTGTCACCCTAACGTCAAAGGCTTCCATTTCATTTCTATTTTTATCTCTCTCTCTCTTTCTCTCTGATACACACTTTATTACTTTCTCATTCTTTTTTTATTACTTCCTCTCTGTTAAACAATTTCTCCTTCTTTTTCTTTCTCTCTGTCCCCTTCTTGACTACCTTACATTATCTGCATCTCCATTATGCAACAGGCAGTACTCCTTATTACATAATCAAAGAAGATTGATTGGACCCCCAACCATGTCACTCACTGTGAGCCTTTCCTGAAATTCAAATTCAGCAACAAAGTAATGGATAGGCTTAGCATCAAGGGGGTTACCTCCCCTTGATAAAAAAAAAAATATTTCATTGCAGCCTCAGGGACATTATTTTCAAATCTGTCAGTTTCAAAATATACTGACAGTTTCTTTACAATTTTTTATTATTTCTTGCATCTCCATGAATTCCAGTTCCACAAAGAAGTCTTTTATTCTTCGCAAAATGGTTAGAAATCATCAAAAGTGGGCCAGATTTCAAAATATTAAAGCATTTACACGTGATAGGCACAAGTCTTTTCTAAGAAGTTTTCTCATTTTGGTTAATTAATGAAGGTTTTACAAATTAAAAAATTATATTAGATACTGAATATGAAAGTAATTATCTTCCCCTAACACAAATATAATTTATGCATATACTAGGCTGTCACGCATGAAATGGCACACTTTATAGGAAATGAATACAATGCTTCAGAAATGTTAAATAACAAATTTATTTAGTTGAAATAGTCACCATGTTGATGAATAACTGTTCTCCAATGTAACTCTAAATTCTTCATCCCATCTTTTTCTTTGACCTGATAAACAGTTCTAATGCTTCGATTACTTCTTCCTTATTGGAAAATGTTTTATTGTGTATACAAAGCTCAAAATGCTTAAATAAGTGACAGAAGGAGAAATATCAGTCGAAGATGTTTCATCTTTTAGACTATGGATCTTTTGTGCAGTTGATCGAGAAGCGTAAGACTGTGCAATATCAAAAAGTCTAAGATGTTGCTTCTTCAGTGTTTCATGCAGACACTCAATTTCTTCATAATATGAGATTACTCTTATTGTTTTCCTTTGAGGCAAGAATAAATAACGAATGACTCCTTTGAAAGACCACCATTTAGTAACCATTAACTTTTAGAGTGCAATGGATGTTTTGGGCATTGTTTTTGTGATTCAATTGCAACTAACCACTGGCCTACTCTCTTACTGTTGCCAAGGAGTATCCGTTTCTCATCACATGTAATGTTTTGATACTAAAATTGTAATTTTTCACAGTTTGTATCATAAAATAAGCTTACCTGACATTGTTTCTTTGTAATCATTTTGATTGAGTTTATGAGCAGAAGAAGATTACTTTGTTTGAACACTTGATCAACAAACAACCAAAAAAATATATAATTTCATGTGTGACAACCTAATATCAAAGAGTAAAGAATCTACTTAAAGGATAAAATGTAAAGCTTTTCATGGCTAAGCCATAACAGCTTACATATTTCACATCCAGTCATTAACATGAGTGTTATATCGCCAAGGTGGCAGTACGATTCCAAATGATATGTGCTAAAGTATCTACAGCACAATATCCGTGCTAATGGATATTAAGTACAAACAAGACAAACACAGATAAGACAGAACAACAATAATTAGAAAGAGAGGAAAGGTTAAGTTGTTAGAGTTGCCGAGAGTACAGTCTGATAATAATCGTCAATGACACTCAAAATTCCTGACTGCTATGAATCTTTATTTATATAGCTATTTTGGCTCACAGACCATTTCATCTTTGAGAGTGCTAGAGGGGTGTCAGCTGCTCTACAATGATTAGTGTTAGTAATATAAGCCATTTCCCTATAAGGAAACACTTGACATTCATTGATTGTGCAGTCACTACAGATTTTGATTGAAATTTATAAAATCTTTCTCTTAAACATCTATTTTTTAGGAAAATAGACTTCTCAAGCCAAACAGCTGTTATTGCACTTCCCAGTGTTAATAGAGGGGTTTCCTTCCTAACCTTTTGTTTGAAGTGGTGTGGAATGCCAACATATTGATTATATCCTTATTTTCTCTTTAAGTTACATGTGTGATATGTCCTGGAAAGGGATATATATATTATTTGAAATACCTAAACAGTTTTGGCAAATGTAACCAAGTAGGATAATCTAGCATGTAGCCATAATGGTCCGGTACTCCTTGTAATCATAGGCTTATGCAATAAGCATAGTCAATAGGTGTTTCAATAGACGTAGACCAATAGACATAGATCTATAGCTGTAGACCTAGGCGTTTTTGCCCTAGTCTGTATTTATAGTTGACACCAGCCAATCATATTACTGTGAGGGAGAATAAAGGTGTATGCATATTCATTACATCACATATCACGAATTTACACGAGATACTAGATTGGCAACTAGGTCCCACCCTTTTACAGTTAAACAAATAAGATGTAACCATAAATTCTACTCCAACAGCTTCTTTTTTCGCGCTTCCCGCCTGTGGAATTCCCTTCCACAAGTCTGCTTTCCCGACAGCTACAATCTCCAGGTGTTCAAATGTAGGGTCAATAGACACCTCCTATCACCCTAACTCCCAATTATTCTCAGAATACTCTCATCTACCCAACCCTCATTCTCGGTATCCTTACCCGCCTATCACCCACCCTCTGACATTTCCTATATTTAATCATCCTTTCTCCACTCTACGTAGCCCCCTGTGCAGTAGTGGCAGTGACATGCCTTGCTCGGGGTGAAACGCTTATAAAAAAAAATTAAAAAAAACATCAATGTGATATCCATTTTAGTTGTTGCTGCTATTGGTAGTTTATGTTTCTGTTGCAGTAGTTCGCAATGATCGAAGAAGGATCTTTGACAAAACACTCTGCCCTAACTCACTCGTAGCCTTTTTGTCACCATTGATCCAAGGATGTGGTTGTATGCAGCTGTCAATTTAGATATATTTGAGTGGGTATGGTACCACGCATGGCATACTGATGAAAGTGTAGCTCTGGCGATGTTATTCAAGAACATGATTACAGTTTCTAGGATTTTGTTATGCATATGTCAGCTATGGATTAAGTGCACATTATTAATTTTGGAATAAAACTAAGGAAATATCGTACACATTGGAAAGTTGTTGCTGCAACCTGAAGATGGATATATGGACATCTGTTTAGTTGAATTTTATTATTATTATTACAGATTAAATAGCAAATGCTGGAAGATCAACTCAATGATAAAAGAGAGACTCAAAGCAATAGAAATGTGGCTCTACAGAAGGATGCTGAGGATACCATCGATTGAACATATGAGCAACGACAAGGTTTTGGAGAGGTCGGAAACAAAAATGTAACTGATACTTAACATCAGGAAAAGACAGCTGAAGTTTCTGGGACATGTAATAAGAAAAGAGGGCTTGGAGAATCTGATATTCATGGGATAGATAATAGAAAGGAGAGACAGGGGAAAGCAATGCATGACATACTTGATGTACATTATTAATTTTGGAGTAAAGCTCAAGAAATGTCGTGCACATTCAGAAGTTGTTGGTGCAACCTGAGGATAGTTATATGAGCATGTTTGGTTGAATTTTATTATTACAGGTTGAGTAGCAAATGCTGGATGATCTCAAAGATAGAGGAGAGACTCGAAGCAACAAAATGAGGTTTTACAAAAGGATTCTGAGAATACCACAGACCGAACAGAGCAACGACGAGGCTTTGTAGAGGATGTAAATGGAAAGGAAACATACTTAGCAACAGGAAGGTTTCTGGGGTTTCTGGGACATGTAATGAAGAAGAAGGGCTTGGAGAATCTGATACTCTCAGTGAGGAATTAAGGGAAAAAGAGAAAGGGGAAAGCAGCACATAACATACTTGATGGGCTTGAGCAAGCAAATGGTGGAGTGGAGTTTTGGAGAGATACCAAGAGGAAAAATTTTAAAAGCAGTAAAGGAATGGGGACAAGTGGAAACCCATGATTGCCTACGTCTTTTTTTATTTTTGAAACCATTTCACTACAAGCAATTAAAATTGAAGATGCTGGATGTCAAAGTATCTTATTGCCACAACCTCTTTATATTCAAAATATTGTTTTAAATGGTAATAATAATATTAGCCCTTTTCTTATGAATTCATTCACTGACCAAGCAGCTTGAAATACTTTTGGTTGAAATTTATAAAATAAACCTATATTGACCTTTTTACTGTAGTGTAAACTGAACCAATTCAAACAATTTTTCAGGAAAATGAATTTCTGAAGTTGTTATCACTCTTTCTAATATTCATGAGTGGTTTCTATCCTAACCGTTTTTTTTTAAAATCATTTCAACCCAAGCAAGGTAGAACTGCCACTGGTGTGCAGGGGGTTACAGAAGAGGTGAGTGATGAGAAAGAGGATCAAGTTACAGGGGAGTCAGAGAATGAGCATGAAAAGGATGAGAATACAGGTGTGAAGTCATAGATGGGGGAAGAGAAGAGGGAGATTCATACCTAATCAGAATTTGATAAACAAGAAATTATAATGTGGATATAAAGTGGGATTATCAATTCAATACTACAATCAATATATATACTGATCCCTCACTTTGTGAACATGGTAGATTCTATATATTCATATTCCAGAGAATGTAAATAAATCTAAAAGACATGCCTGTGTAGCTAATATTTTTCTCTAATCATTTCACTCTAAGCAAAGTAGAACTGCCACTGGTGTGCAGGGGGTTGCATAATAAGTGAGTGATGAGAAAGAGGAACAAGTTATAGGGGAATCAGAGAATGAGTAAGAACAGGATGAGAATACAGGTGTGAAGAGGGATACATAAGGGTGGAAATGTCTTAAAGAAACATGGCACATGAAGAAGATCTTTTATCCCAAAACCTCCAAGATTTCAAATTTTTTTAGGTGCTGACATGACTTAACATAAACAGAAGATTTCAGAAAAGCCCTGAGAAGATTCCTAGATAATGTTCAGCTGTTGTAAGTGACCTCATCTACTCGGGTAGGCGGGGTCCAGCCCAGCTACATAGCCTACGTTGACACCAGTTTTTTTTTAACGTTCTTCACAGCAATACATTTATTTGGAGATTATTTACCAGGTGCTTCGTGCTCAGTAAAGATATTATTCAAAATCTCAAAAAGTCCTTCTTTTATATATTTTTTGTAAGCAGTGATTATTATTTGAAATGTCAAAACGTCCGGCAGATATATATATAGGTCTTAAAAAAAAGTATATATATTTATCATAACACAGAATACAGAAAGTTAAACTGTTGGAAAAACTAAGCGAGGGTGTAAGTGTGAAGCATTTGACTAAGGAGTATGAAGTTGAGACAATTGCCATAAAAAATTTAAGGAAACAGAAGGAGAAATTGTTAAAATTTTATTTTAAAAGAGACTAATGAAAAATTAATAGAAAAACACTGGACAGAGAAAAAATGATGATTCTCATCAAATATTGATGGATTGGATTTGCCAGCATAGGAGTGAACATAAGCCCCTTATATAAAACTACCTTGAAAGTATATGTACAAGCTGATTCATGAAATGTCAAGGGATATCACATTTATGTTTGGGTTCTATTCCCAGACTTGTCCATTTTATAGATGCTATATACAAATTAGATAGTCTGCATTCCAGAATCTGAAAACCAAAGAATGTCCAGTCCAAAGAATTTCAGATAAAGAATTCCAAACTAGTATTACGTATAATTTTGAGGTGTATTGGGTAATCTGTTGGTGTATGCTGGAGAAGGATGTCTCTGTGCACTTTTTGGTTGTATGGTTATTATAATAGAATCCTGAAAGTAGATAATTTACAATGCATTCCTAATAGTAAAAGTATTTCCAATGCTTTCCTGGCAGAAAGGTAATTTCTAATGCATTCCCCATAATAAAATTATTTCCAATTTTTCCTAATAGTAAAATCATTTTGAACGCATTCTTAATAATAAAATCATTTCCAATGCATTCCTAATAATAAAATCATTTTCAACAATAAAATAATTTGAAATGCATTCCTAATATTTAAAATCATTTCTAACACATTTCTAATAATAAAATAATTTCCAATGCATTCCTAATAATAAAATAATTTCCAATGCATTCCTAATAATAAAATAATTTCCAATGCATTTCTAATAATAAAATAATTTCCAATGCATTCCTAATAATAAAATAATTTCCAATGCATTCCTAATAGTAAAATAATTTCCAATGCTTTCCTAATAGTAAAATCATTTCCAATGCATTCCTAATAATAAAATAATTTCCAATGCATTTCTAATAATAAAATAATTTCCAATGCTTTCCTAATAGTAAAATCATTTCCAATGCATTCTTAATTGTAAAAATTAAAGTCATTAACTTGTTAGTCCTTCTTAATCAAACATGCTTTGATAAGTAATTATTTCCTAAATATACATTATATATATATATATATATATATAGCATTGGAATATTAGGTTTGTATGCATTCACTAAGCCCCAGTTCAGGTATCTTACGATGATATTCTCTTATTTGTCTTCATTTTTTATAGAAAATATTTTTTGCCGCTTCAGTGATTTTTGCCTTACATATGAGCATTATATGACTAGCATCACCTGTATCTGTATTGTTACAGATATAGATAGCCACACACACACCTGCACACATATATTGAGATTGGTCTCCATGTGGTAACAAGGAAATGGTCATATGGGAACATAAAGTCAGTTTTGGGATAGCAGGTCAAGGTTGGTTGACCCAGATACCCTTAGTAACAAATGTCTAGACAAGAAACAGACAGAGTCTAGACATGAGGTCATGAAGCAGCAGGAGCTAGAATCCACACCCAAGTCATAGGGAAAGCAGAGATTGGAAATTAGTTGCAGATCAGATCTTGGGTTAGCAAGTCACGATTGCTGAGCACGGATAACTTATGAATGAAAAGGAAAATAATGGTGTAACTTGACCAATTCATCTTAAGCAATTCCGGATAAGAAAAACGTATTTATATATTCTTATTCATTAAAAAAAGATGAGGCCGAATCGTTTGTCAAGGAAGAAGGAAAGATAGCGATGAAGAGAAGATAAGGGAAGGAACTGTAATGTTATTTGTATGCTGATTCTTATTTGTTAAAAGAAGAGAAAGGTGAAGCCAAGTTGTTTATCAAGAAAAGAAAGAAAGATAGCGACACAGAGAAGATAACGTGTAAACAAAGAGATATTGAAGAGAAGAAACCGCAGAATTGTTTAAGTGCAGAAAATACAACGCTTGTTTGAAGAAAGAAATAAAAAACAGTGCAGATATTGGAGAAATTTGTATGCTGAAAATACAACAGCCAACTGAAAGAAAATAGAGACGGTCACAAATACATACATTTCAAGTGAACCGTGTTTGAGTCCAAAGTTATACAAAGAAAAAGGAAGAAAGAAAAGAAAAGACAGTAAAATAAGAGAGGAGGAACTGACATAAAGATAAATTATTATATTCTTAGGCCCATGTTAAAACACGGATAGACTTCCACGAATATTATGTTAACACAAACATCATACCACATGTGTTCATAATTATATGGTTCTCCCCATTTTATTTTGTGTTAATCTCTTGCATTTGTATTTGCCTGTATTCATTCATATTTGTTCATATTTGTCGTAAATTGTTATTTTGACTGAGTTGGGTATCCGAATATAAGTTTTGAGGTTCAGGTCATTGGACACTCTTATTCATACTCATATAAATATTTTTTTTTATTTTAATACTTTGTTACTTATTAAAACTTTATATAAAAATTCACTTTGCCTTGTTATTCATCCTTGAATTGTTGGTCAGCGCATGTGTTGATATTGAAGCAGACCTGGGAAGATTACAGTTCAATTATATCAATCGAACAGTGATCTCATTTTCTTATTTTTGTTTATCACTGTACATTTATCATGATCTAGGAGAGATAACCCGTATCTGTCCATAGATGTGGAAATGTAAATATTCCTGAATCAACATGTAATCATCTTAATGGTTATCGTTGTGGCATGCATATGACAGTATGTACACAAAATTTATTAAAAATTTATATAAAACTACCTTCTGGGTAAATGTATAATCTGTGCTATGAAATGTAAAGGGTTATCATCTTTGTGTTCTATTCCCAAACTGATCTATTTTATAGATGCTATTTACAAATTAAATAGTCAGCATTCTGAAATCCGAAAATTCAAGTCCCAAGATTTTTAGATAAAAGATTCACAAACTGTATTACATATAATTTTTGGGTGTATTGTGTAATCTATTGGTGTATGCTAGAGAATTTTATCTTAGTGCATTTTTTGGTCGTATGGTTAGCATGACAGAATCATAAAAGCAGATAATTTATTATTGATCAATTTTTCAATAGACCCTTAGCCCCTGTATCTCTGTTTATAAACAATCATCCTGACTATTACAATTGCCGGAAGAAAGGTGCATGGTGGGGGTGATCTGGTAGGTACACTGCAAACTAAAAGTTCAGTTTAAACTCAGTGATCTTAATTTTTTTTTAATACTGACATAACTATATTTGCTGAATCTTATGAGGCACTCATTTAGACCCAATGTGAAAAAAATTTTTAAAAAAAGATGATAGTTGTAGACATGTGAAATTTATTGCTTCATTGGCAATGAAGGGTGATTGGCAGGATAGGAAGAGATTTTGTGCAAAGGAATTAAGAGGAAAGGTAAGAATGTGCTTGGCACCAGCAGGAAAATGTTCTGTAAAAAGTGATTCAAAATGCAAGTGAAACTGAAAAGATCAAAGATATTGGAATTAAAGATTTTTTAAGAAATGGTAAAATAACGACAAGGAAAAAGAAAGAGCAGAATTAGGAAAGTCAGGAGTGAAGGAAGTGGGACATTTTTTTGGATGTGGTGTGGGGGGGGATATTGAAAAAAATAAGGAATAACAGGTGGAAGTCAGAAAAAAGGTGGGAAATGAAGAAAAGAAAGAAGGAAACAAAGAGAAGAAAAAAGAAGGAAACAGAAGGAAAGAAAGACAGCAACAGAATGACGTAAAAAGAAAAAGAAAGAAAGAAAGAAAGAAAGAAGGAAGGAAAAAGATAGAGAAAGAAGAATAGAGAAAAAAAGAAGGAAACAGAAAGAAAGAAATAGACAGAAGATAAAAAGGAAAATGAAAGATGGAAGCCGAAAGAAAGAAAAAGAAAGTGTAAAAATATTTAAATAAAAAGAGGCATGGTAAAGAAAATGAAGAAATAGAAAAATGGAAAAGAATATGAATGAATGAAAGAAAAATTAAATAGGAAAAGTAGAAATGAGAAGAAAATGAATGAAGAAAAACGAAAAAAATGAAATAAGAAATATAAAGAAAAATATCTGAAAAATGGAGTAAAAACATTGAGAATGAGAAGAAAGAGAAATAAAGGAAAAGAAAGAAAATAGAATGAGAAAGAAAAAGAAGGAGAAAACATTTAAAAAACTATGGAGAAGGATGAGTGAAGGAAAATTCAGACAAATTTTGAAGAGCGAGAATGAAGAATAATGAAGGAAAAAAACTATAAAGAAAAAGAAATAACAGGAAAGAATAATAATTGTAATGAATGAATGGATTAATAAAAAATGAAAGAAAATGAAAGAAAAAATCAAAAACTACAAAAGGAAAGTAAAAATGAAAGAAAAAATGAAAGAAAAATTAAAAGAAAATGACAGAAAATAGTTTCAATGAGAAAGACAAAAAAAGAAGAAAAGAAAGAGAGAAAGGCAGAACAAATTTCATGATTAAAAAAAAGAAAGAGAAAGAAAAATGAAAACATGAGGGAAAAATTCAAATGAAACAAAGAAATTAGAGATGCTCAAGAGAAAGAGACTAGTAGAAGTTAGAAAACAAACAATACTTCATGGGAGAAAATAGGACAAAAACAAATTGAGAAGATCAAGAATGAAATCTAGCATAAGAAATTAAAACAAAATCAAAATGAAATATTAAAGACAAAAAAACAGAAAGACAAAGTCTAAGAACAGCAGAAAGATTGTGAAATTTTTTAATCTAGTGTATCAGATCCAGATTTAGATATCTCATGACTCATTAGAGTCATAGGAGCACCACATGTCCAGAGTCAGATATCATTAGAGTCATAGGGGCAACACATGTCCAGATCCAGATATCCCATGACTCATTAGAGTCATAGGAGCACCACATGTCCAGAGTCAGAGTCAGATATCATTAGAGTCATAGGGGCAACACATGTCCAGATCCAGATATCCCATGACTCATTAGAGTCATAGGAGCACCACATGTCCAGAGTCAGATATCATTAGAGTCATAGGGGCAACACATGTCCAGATCCAGATATCCCATGACTCATTAGGGTCATAGGGGCACCATATGTACAGATCCATATACCCCATGACTCATTAGAGTCGTAGGGGCACCACATGTCCAAATCCAGATATCCCTTGACTCATTAGAGTCGTAGGGGCACCACATGTCCAGATCCAGATATCCCATGACTCATTAGAGTCATAGGGGCACCACATGTCCAGAGTCAGATATCATGAGAGTCATAGGGGCAACACATGTCCAGATCCAGATATCCCATGACTCATTAGAGTCATAGGGGCACCATATGTACAGATCCATATACCCCATGACTCATTAGAGTCGTAGGGGCACCACATGTCCAAATCCAGATATCCCTTGACTCATTAGCGTCGTAGGGGCACCACATGTCCAGATCCATATATCCCATGACTCATTAGAGTCATAGGGGCACCACATGTCCAGAGTCAGATATCCCGTGACTCATTAAAGTCATATGGGTCCCACTGTCCAGAGTCAGATATCCCATGACTCATTAAAGTTGTATAGACACCACATGTCTTGATCCAGATATCTCATGACTCATTAGCACCATAGAGGCACCACATGTTCAACTCCAGATATCTCATAACTCCTTAGAGTTACAGGGGCACCACACGCCCAGATCCAGATATGCCCTGATTCATTTGAGCTGTAGGGGCACCACATATCCAATCAAGATATCCCTTAACTCATTAGAGTCATAAGTGCACCATATGTCTTGATCCAGATATCTCAGCTTATGGCCTATCATGTTGAATACACTAGTTCTCGTTTGATCACCAAAGTTAAGCAATGTTGAGCCTGGTCAGTACTTAGATGGGTGACCGCTTGGGAATACCAGGTGCTGTAAGCGTATAGTGACGGATGTGTGTTGTGGTGCAGTGGATAACAGCTCGAAAAGAGAAGTCAGTGAACCGAGTTTGAATTCCAGTTGAATACCCTGCATTCACTTAAGCACTGGTACCCTTGGGAAAGGTATTAATCCATCCCTTCCCTCCAGTTATGGGTTAAATAACAAGGGTAGGACTTGGGGACCCTGCACTTAAAAACAAATCCCAATGAATTGTGAAAAGAAAAATGTCGTAAAAATAAAATAACCTTACCCAAAATCATTGGTTATGACCTTAAATGATCCCATAAGGATTGATAGGTCGTTAAGCCTCAAAAACAAACAAACTATATAATAATTACCATTTTAATGAGTCATCAGATATCTGGTTGTTGGTTGGTTGTTTTGTTCCTATGGCAAATAAACCTCGGCGGGTCATTTATTGCCAACTAAACTAAACTGATAGCAGACACAGAAAGGAAACTACAAGACCTCCTACAGAAGGTAGCAAAAGAAAGTAACAAGAAAGGACTAGAAATAAACTGCACAAAAACTGAATGCATAGTCATCAGTAAAAAGGGCAGCCCAAAATGCCAAATACATGTCGTTGATACCAGAATCAAGTAGGTTCAAACATTTAAATACCTGGGAAGCTTTATAACAGAAGATGGAAAGTGCGACACAGAGATCCGAAGGTGAATTGGCATGATGAAAGAAGCATTCCAGAAGTTAAGTAAGATATTAAGAAACAGGACATTTTCGCTAGAAACTAGGAAGAGAGTAATGGATTGCTATGTTCTGTCCGTCCTTCAATATGGCACTGAATGCTGGACAATACCATCAAAGATGAAGGAAAAACTTGAAGCAACTGAAATGTGGTTCTTCAGTAGGATGCTGTGAATATCATGGATCGAGCATGTGAGCAATGATGAGGTCTTGGAAATAATGGAAACAAAAAGGAAATTAATACTGAACATCAGGAAGAGACAGCTGACGCAAATGAGGAAGGAGGGCTTGGAGAATCTGATAATAACAGGCCAGATAGAAGGGAAAAAGAGATAGGGGAAAGCAATGGATAACATATTTGAAGGACCTAATCAGGTGGATGACGGAATGAAGATTGCATGGCATAATAGGAGAAGGTGTGCTCAGAGCCACCAGGGATAGGTAAACGTGGAAGGCCATGATCACCTACGTCCTGACGGGACAAGGCACATAGAAGAAGAAGAATATTTAATTTCAGGGAAAGATAGCTAAAGTTTTCAAGACATTTAATGAGAGAAAAGGGCTTGGAGAAGAATGATAGTGGGAAACAAAAACAAGTGAAAACAACACATGAAACACTTGATAGGCTTGAGCAAATAGATTTCAGAGAAGAGTTTGGGAGGAGTAATGAGAGGAAGGGAGTTAACAGCTACAAGAGATAAGGAGATGGGGAAGACCATGACTGCCTACATCCTGAAGGGTCACGGTACATAGAAGGAGATTATTAAAATGACGACATAAATTCACTACCTTAAGTTGATTTGTCTCTCTTCATTCTGTAGATTGTGACACAAAAGATATAAATAAATAATACACAATGGTAATTATTATATAGTCAGTCAGTCAGTTAAGTGCCATACGTGATACACGCTTGGGCGATCATG
Organism: Ascarosepion bandense; assembly: GCA_037127315.1. Taxonomy (NCBI): domain Eukaryota; kingdom Metazoa; phylum Mollusca; class Cephalopoda; order Sepiida; family Sepiidae; genus Ascarosepion; species Ascarosepion bandense. The sequence continues at coordinate 551,978 of JBBBDQ010002226.1, read as the reverse complement.
TCTCGAAAGAGACATGACTGACTGGGCAGAAGATTATCCCGCAGTAGGTTGCCAAGGCTATAGAACCCAATCTGTCCTGTTATTTGACTCATAGCTAGAGCAGGAAGAGATGTATTATATTTTTAAGTAGAATTAGTGGGGGATCAGTTTATTACTTCATAATAATATAAAATTGATCCCCCACTTTATGCCCAGTAAAGCCTTAATCATGTTTCCAACTATTATATTCAGTCAGTTAAGTGCCATACGTGATACACGCTTGGGCGATCATGTCTCGAAAGAGACATGACTGACTGGGCAGAAGATTATCCCGCAGTAGGTTGCCATTGCTTTCTGCGGTAGACTGGTTGCCGACCAAGGCTATAGAACCCAATCTGTCCTGTTATTTAACCCATAACTGGAGGGAAGTGACGGATTAATACCTTTCCCAAGGGTATTTGCGCGTAAGTGAATACAATGGATTCAACTGGAATTTGAACTCGGCTCCCCGGTTTCTCGTTCCGAGCTGATATCCACTGTACCACAACGCACATCCCTGTTATAAAGTAGATATTGTAAAAATATCCTCCAATATATGAGTTTTTTCGATTTTTTTTATTTATTTACAATATCTGTTATATAGTAGATATTGTAAATAAATAAAAATCGAAAAAACTCATATATTGGAGGATATTTTTCCTGTTAATTTATCAGGGAAAAAAATCACTGCGACATTAAAAAGAAAAGGAGAATAATTGTTTTTATTTGCATTTTTTTATTTTTCTTTACTCCTTGTTTAAGGGGTAAAGAAAAACAAAAAATACAAAAATAAAACGCAAAAATAAAATGCAAATAAATGTCTTTGTATTGACCATTTTGATTTTATTCACTCTATTCTTCATCTTTTCATCAGTTCCGATGAATTTAATTCACTGGTACCCACTATATATGAATTTACTCGAGCCACAAGATTGGTGACTAGATCCCACTCATTTACTGTGAAACCAATAAAATGTAAACACAAATTCTACTCCAGCAGCTTCTTTTCTTGCACTTCCCATCTGTGGAATTCTTTTCTGTTTACTTGCTCCACCGACAGCTATAATCTATAAGAATTTAAATGTGAAGTCAACAGTCATCTCCTCTCTCTCTCATGCTCCTTTCTCTGTCCACTCCACTCTAATCAGTATTCTCAGCCTTCTCTCACCCACTTCCTGATACCCCCTATAACTTGTCACTCTTTCTCATAACTTTCCTTCTATGTAACCCCTTGCAAAACAGTGGCAGTAAAATGCATTGCTTGGGACGATATGATTATAAAAAAAAAAATTAAATTTAATTGTTATATTATTATAATGTGGATATAAATTGGGGGATCAGTTCTACATTATAATCAATATATAAACTGATCCCTCACTTTATGGCCACAGTCATCCTTCTCTTACCCACTTCCCGACATCCTCTATAACTTGTCACTCTTTCTCATAACTTTCCTCCTATGTAACGCCCTGCGAAACAGTGGCAGTAAAATGCCTTGCTTGGGGCGATAGGATTATAAAACAAAAAAAAAAAAAAAGAAAAAGTTCATCACCTCATTACCAGCCTGTGATAATTTATCTAGTTTCATTGTTATTTATTTTAAAGCCCAAACCATTTCTCCTGGTGCATTTTTTTATCTTTCTATTTTTTTTCTGAGAGTATATTTTATATTTTATTTTTCCGGTTTTTATATGTTTAATATTTTTTTTGCTTTGTTTATGTTGAGACGTCCGCGCCTATTCGGCTATAATGGACTATTCCATTACTATGTAAAGTAATGGTGGCATCTACGTAAGAGAGTGTGCCGAGCAGTCGATCGACAAGTCAGTCGTAGACTTCCGGTGACGACCCGGAAGTACCCATTGCTCATACTACGTCTTACGACGGTTGAGACGATTAACCTTGATTCTTGTATTGGATACTAATAACCTTTGTAAATACTATTTTCACGGGATACAACAATTAACCTATTCCTGTTGTCGAGTTATTTATTCTTACTCACGACATAACAGTTTAATATTTTTCTAATTTAAAATGCTTTCCAATAAATGAATGAATATTAAAAAAAAATAGTTAATACTTCCAACTAACTTCTTAAAGATGTATATTGCTAGACACAGATAGGAACAATAAGCAACTGATTAAAAATGACTTTAATCAATATTTAATTCTTCTGCTGCCGGACGTCCTAGACATGGTATTAGAAGAAAGCAGGAAGAAAGGACTATTTATTATTAAGTTGATTTTTTTTTTTTTGTTTTTTGCAGTTTTATCACTTGCAGGTTATTTATAGCTAGTAAATGGTAAGAATTTTCTGTCAGAAATAATAATGATTTACTGTTACAAGTCTTATTCATTAACCCATACCTGGGAGGAGAAAAAGTGGATTCTTAACTTTCCCAAGGGTATTTGAACACAAGTGAATATAATGAACCCAATGAGAATTGGAACTCAGTTATTGCTCAATCAGTTTCCACAATGTGTTTCCACTTGCAATTACTTTCTCACTTAATTCATGAACCGATGCATTAATCCACTAGGCTACTGTTCCTAAATTCAATTTGAAATTTCCTGTAAGTTATCTGGATTGAAATACATTTGATAAAAGCCAGTAGGTATTCTTTGAGATTTGAAAAAGAAATTACTCGACTGGAATATCATTGCCTTTTGTTTAACCACACATTTCAACGTAAATCAGGCACCATACATAAGACCAAAGAGTTCAATAATGTCATTGTAGGTCATTCTAAGTAACTTGTGAATCTTCAATGGCATACATTTGGGTTGTAAAAAAATCAGATTTCCTTTTTCTATATTTGAAGGGACACATTTCATTGCGAGATTTTGAATCAACCGTAGGCGAGTAAAACAATAAACTTTAATTGCCCAATTAAATTTTTAATCAACTGAGTCGATCGTGCAAGTGGAATCTCAAAGGCTGCCAGTAGGTACAATAATGATAATAACAAAGCTGTGGATAATAGTCCACATATAAATAATGTAACTTAGTATAATTAATGTCTACCAGCCTGAAAAATTGAAAATTTTTATAAAGAAAACTTGCCTTTTAATAGTTATTATACATAATATTAAGGAAACCATGTTCAAATCATTGAAAGATGGCTTGGGAATACAAAAAATGACATGTTTGTCTTTATTTCTGAGATGAGGTATTCTAATTATTTACATTATTTACATTTTTCAGACTGTTGTCATATTCACAATGTTTCGGCCATTGTATACTCTGATCTTCTTCAGGTGATTGGAATTTCAAACTGGATCAACCTGATAAATGTTGGGCTACACTGGATAGACCTGATAAATGTGAAGTTATATTAGATGGACATGATGAATGTAAAGTTATAAAGGACAGACCTGATGTATGTTGAATTATGTTGGATGGACCTGATGAATTTAGTGCTACACTGGATGGACCTGATGAATGCAATGCTATACTGGATGTACCTGATGAATGTTGAGCTACACTGGATGGACCTGATGATTGTAAAATATATTGGATGGACCTGATGAATTTAGTGCTACACTGGATGGACCTGATGAATGCAATGCTATACTGGATGTACCTGATGAATGTTGAGCTATACTGGATGTACCTGATGATTGTAAAATATATTGGATGGACCTGATGAATTTAGTGCTACACTGGATGGACCTGATGAATGCAATGCTATATTGTATGGACATGATGAATTTTGAGCTATACTGGATGGACCTGATGAGTGCAGTGCTATATTGGATGTACCTGATGAATGTTGAGCTATACTGAATGTACCTGATGATTGTAAAATATATTGGATGGACCTGATGAATTTAGTGCTACACTGGATGGACCTGATGAATGCAATGCTATATTGTATGGACATGATGAATTTTGAGCTATACTGGATGGACCTGATGAATGCAGTGCTATATTGGATGTACCTGATGAATGTTGAGCTATACTGGATGTACCTGATGAATGTAAAGTTATATTGGAGAAACCTGATGAATATAGAGCTATACTGGATGGACCTGACAAGTGTAAAGTTATATTGGAGGTACCTGATGAATGTAAAGTTATATTGGAAGTACCTGATGAATGTTGAGCTATAAAGGATGAACCTAAATAAAGAGTAAATATGTGGAATAATAAGGATATTAATAACGTCATTAATCACATGATACTAACAAAACTAGTATCTAAACCCTTTATTTCGCTAACTGTTAGGGCACCGTTCCTATTTGACTACAAATGGACTGTTCCCATTGCTATATATAGCAATGGTGGATTCTCTACAAGGGAGTCATAGAGAGTCACTTGTGAGTCTCTAATGAGTTACTGAAGAGTCAGTGCGAGTCAGTGAAGAGTTAGTCACACTTCCAGTGGCGTACCGGAAGTAATCACGTATACACACGTCTTACGATGGATTGGACTCTTGTATCTTTCTATTGTAAATATTACTAATCACTTCTGTACATACTAACCGTCTTTCCGCAGAATACAACTTATATTCTGATTCTGTTATTGAGTTATTCATTTATACTTGGCGACATAACACTAACCAGAGTAGTTTAATGAAACATTGTGATAACAACAAAGATGTGGACAACTGTCCGCAGGCAAAAAAATATAATTGATGTCTACCAGCCTAGACAATTGAAAGTCTTTATAAAGAAAAGTGGTCTTTCAATAGTTACCATACTATTTCTAGAAATACTTTCATGGCTTCTGCTCAGACGAACTTAAGTCACTGGTGCCTCCTCAACAGGTGTTTTTACTCGTGCAACCAGACTGGTAACTGGGTCCCACCCATTCACAGTCAAGTTAGCCAAATGCAGACGACAATTCTACTCCTGCAGCTTCTTCTCTTGCACTTCCCGCCTGTAGAACTCGCTCCCATATTCTTGCTTTCCTGACGGCTACAACCTCCAGGAATTTAAATGCAAAGTCAATACTCATCTCCTAACCACTGGACTCTAGCTCTCTCCCCACCTCCGTATAACCTTCCCTTTCTCTCTACCTATGTATCTCTCATCGCACCTGCTTTCTATTGCTCCTTTCTAACTAGATTGTAGTCCTCACTCTTTTCTAATTAATATTTTTACAGTTATGTAGCCCCCTGCACATCAGTGGCATTTCTGCCTTGCTCTGGGTGAAATGATTAAAAAAAATAACAAAAAAAAACATAATGATGAGGGAACCATGTTCAAACCATTGAAAGATGGCTTGCAAATACTACAGCTGAGATGTTGTGAGCATAAAAAATTAATTTGAACCTGCTGTGTTTGTTGGGTTGCGTATAATAATAAACAATAATAATAATAATGTGCTTTTTTCATCAGATCGTAAATATGTATATAATATGAGAGACTGTGGTATCTATTTTTTAACTGAAGATAAGATGGGTCTAAAGAAATTTCAGATTGTCATGGGTATGAAAAATGATCTAACCTGATAAGAGAGAAAAAATATTGCAACGTTATTGAATGATGGAAACACTGTTGGATATAATTGAACAAAGCTCACAGAAAACTAAAAAAAAAAGAAAGAAATCGGAAGCCCTGACCGGCTTAGAACAAAAAAATAAGTTGGCTTTATGGATGTCACAGATGGGCAAAAAGCATGAGAAATAGCTCATCCAGCAAGAAACTAAGAAAAACTGACTTTATGAATAAAAAATGAAAAAATACATAGATTATTAAAATCATTTGTAAAAGACGTGATGGTGACTAAACTAGAACCTTTTAAATAAGCATCAAAAGCTAAAATGTCAGCATTGTCTTTATATGCCATATCCCCACAAGTCATAAGCAGTCATGGCCCTCCTTAGCATCCTGTTCCTTGCAGCTATTAATAAGCTTTGCATTTCTGTTGTTTCTCCAAAACCCTGTTCCATCACTAAACTCAGTTCACTAAGTATGTCATATATTGTAACCCTCTTGCTCCCTACCTGTCTTGAGAGTATCAGATTTTCCAAGCAGTCTTTCCTCATTTTGAGCTTCAGAAACTTGAATTGTCTTTTTTTGATGTTAAGTATAAGTTTCTTTTTTGTTTCAACTTTGTCTAAAATTTTGTTGCTGCTCACATTTTTGGTCTATAGTATTTTTTTTCTCAGCATTTTTCTGTAGAACCACATTCCATTTGCTTCGAGGCTCTTCTTCATCTTCAAGAAGATTGTCCAGCATTCAGTGCCATATAGGAGGAGTAATATTACATAACAGTTCAGTACTGTTTTCTTTGTTTCTATTGCTTCAAGTCTCTTCTTCATATGTGAGAAAATTGTCCAGTATTCACTGCCATATAGGAGGACTGATATTATATAACAGTTCAGTACACTTTTCTTTGTTTCTTTTGCTTCAAGTCTCTTTTTCATCTTTGAGGAGATTGTTCAGCACTCACTGTCATATAGGAGCACTAATATTACATCACAGTTCAGTACGCTTTTCTTTGTTACCGTTGGTTCAAGTCTCATCTTCATCTGTCCAGCATTCACTTCCATATAGGAGAACTGATATTACCTAATAATTCAGTACTCTTTTCTTTGTTTCTCTTGCTTCAAGTCTCTTATTCATCTGTGAGGAGATTGTCCAGCATTCACTGCCATATAGGAGGATTGATATTACATAAAAGTTCAGTACTCTTTTCTTTGTTTCTCTTGCTTCAAGTCTCTTCTTCATCTATGAAGAGATTGTTCAGCCTTCACTGTCATATAGGAGGACTGATATTACATAACAATTCAGTACTCTTCTCTTTGTTTCTGTTGCTAAAAGTCTTTTCTTTATCTTTGAGGAGATTGTTCAGCACTCACTGCCATACAGGAGGACAGATCTGGGGTAAAAAAGATATATAAAAAAATTGTATCCCTCAGTCAGTTAAGTGCCATGCGCGATACATGCTTTGGGTGATCATGTCTCAAAAGAGACATGACTGACTGGGCAGAAGATTATCCCGTAGTAGGTTGCCATTGCTTTCTGCGGTAGACTGGTTGCCGACCAAGGCTATAGAATCCAATCTGTCCTATTATTTAACCCATAACTGGAGGGAAGAGACGGATTAATACCTTTCCCAAGTGTATTTGCACGTAAGTGAATGCAAGGAATTCAACTGGAATTCGAACTCAGTTCCCCGATTTCTCGTTCCGAGCCAATATCCACTGCGCCACAATGCACATCCCTGCAGAAACTTTTAATGCTGAATGTGGAGATACATTGGATATCCCTAATGAATGTAAAGCAATATTAAATGGACATAATAAGTGGAAAGTAATACTGGATGGACATGATGAATATAAAATTATATTGGATAGTCCAAATGAGTGTTGAGCTACACTGGATAGACCTGATGAATGCAATGCTCTATTGGATAGGCCTGATGAATGTTGAACTACACTGGATAGACCTGATGAATGTAAAGTTATATTAGATGGACCTGATTAATGTTGAGCTATGTTGTATGGACCTGATGAATGTAAAGCTAAGCTGGATGGACATGATGAATGCAATGCTATATTGGATAGGCCTGATGAATGTTGAACTATACTGGATAGACCTGATGAATGTAAAGTTATATTAGATGGACCTGATTAATGTTGAGCTATGTTGTATGGACCTGATGAATGTAAAGCTATGCTGGATGGACATGATGAATGCAATGCTATATTGGATAGGCCTGATGAATGTTGAACTATACTGGATAGACCTGATGAATGTAAAGTTATATTAGATGGACCTGATTAATGTTGACCTATGTTGTATGGACCTGATGAATGTAAAGCTACGCTGGATGGACATGATGAATGCAATGCTATATTGGATAGGCCTGATGAATGTTGAACTATACTGGATAGACCTGATGAATGTAAAGTTATATTAGATGGACCTGATTAATGTTGACCTATGTTGTATGGACCTGATGAATGTAAAGCTACGCTGGATGGACATGATGAATGCAATGCTATATTGGATAGGCCTGATGAATGTTGAACTATACTGGATAGACCTGATGAATGTAAAGTTATATTAGATGGACCTGATTAATGTTGACCTATGTTGTATGGACCTGATGAATGTAAAGCTACGCTGGATGGACATGATGAATGCAATGCTATATTGGATAGGCCTGATGAATGTTGAACTATACTGGATAGACCTGATGAATGTAAAGTTATATTAGATGGACCTGATTAATGTTGACCTATGTTGTATGGACCTGATGAATGTAAAGCTACGCTGGATGGACATGATGAATGCAATGCTATATTGGATAGGCCTGATGAATGTTGAACTATACTGGATAGACCTGATGAATGTAAAGTTATATTAGATGGACCTGATTAATGTTGACCTATGTTGTATGGACCTGATGAATGTAAAGCTATGCTGGATGGACATGATGAATGCAATGCTATATTGGATAGGCCTGATGAATGTTGAACTATACTGGATAGACCTGATGAATGTAAAGTTATATTAGATGGACCTGATTAATGTTGACCTATGTTGTATGGACCTGATGAATGTAAAGCTACGCTGGATGGACATGATGAATGCAATGCTATATTGGATAGGCCTGATGAATGTTGAACTGTACTGGATAGACCTGATGAATGTAAAGTTATATTAGATGGACCTGATTAATGTTGAGCTATGTTGTATGGACCTGATGAATGTAAAGCTACGCTGGATGGACATGATGAATGCAATGCTATATTGGATAGGCCTGATGAATGTTGAACTATACTGGATAGACCTGATAAATGTAAAGTTATATTAGATGGACCTGATTAATGTTGAGCTATGTTGTATGGACCTGATGAATGTAAAGCTATGCTGGATGGACATGATGAATGCAATGCTATATTGGATGAGCCTGATGAATGTTGAACTATACTGGATAGACCTGATGAATGTAAAGTTGTTAGATGGACCTGATTAATGTTATTACCATGTTGTATGGACCTGATGAATGTAAAGCTACGCTGGATGGACATGATGAATGCAATGCTATATTGGATAGGCCTGATGAATGTTGAACTATACTGGATAGACCTGATGAATGTAAAGTTATATTAAAGATGGATACAGTTAATGTTGACCTATGTTGTATGGACCTGATGAATGTAAAGCTACGCTGGATGGACATGATGAATGCAATGCTATATTGGATAGGCCTGATGAATGTTGAACTATACTGGATAGACCTGATGAATGTAAAGTTATATTAGATGGGATTACAGTTAATGTTGTCCTATGTTGTATGGACCTGATGAATGTAAAGCTATGCTGGATGGACATGATGAATGCAATGCTATATTGGATAGGCCTGATGAATGTTGAACTATACTGGATAGACCTGATGAATGTAAAGTTATATTAGATGGACCTGATTAATGTTGACCTATGTTGTATGGACCTGATGAATGTAAAGCTACGCTGGATGGACATGATGAATGCAATGCTATATTGGATAGGCCTGATGAATGTTGAACTGTACTGGATAGACCTGATGGAATGTAAAGTTATATTAGATGGACCTGATTAATGTTGAGCTATGTTGTATGGACCTGATGAATGTAAAGCTAAGCTGGATGGACATGATGAATGCAATGCTATATTGGATGAGCCTGATGAATGTTGAACTACACTGAATAGACCTGATGAATGTAAAGTTATATTAGATGGACCTGATTAATGTTGAGCTATGTTAGCATGGACCTGATGAATGTAAAGCTAAGCTGGATGGACATGATGAATGCAATGCTATATTGGATAGGCCTGATGAATGTTGAACTACACTGAATAGACCTGATGAATGTAAAGTTACATTAGATGGACCTGATTAATGTTGAGCTATGTTGTATGGACCTGATGAATGTAAAGCTAAGCTGGATGGACATGATGAATGCAATGCTATATTGGATAGGCCTGATGAATGTTGAACTACACTGGATAGACCTGATGAATGTAAAGTTACATTAGATGGACCTGATTAATGTTGAGCTATGTTGTATGGACCTGATGAATGTAAAGCTACGCTGGATGGACATGATGAATGCAATGCTATATTAGATGAGCCTGATGAATGTTGAACTACACTGAATAGACCTGATGAATGTAAAGTTACATTAGATGGGCCAGTTAATGTTGAGCTATGTTGTATGGACCTGATGAATGTAAAGCTAAGCTGGATGGACATGATAGTCTGTTATATATTGGATGAGCCTGATGAATGTTGAACTACACTGAATGAATTCAGTCTAGATGTAAAGTTACATTTAGATGGACCTGATTAATGTTGAGCTATGTTGTATGGACCTGATGAATGTAAAGCTAAGCTGGATGGACATGATGAATGCAATGCTATATTGGATAGGCCTGATGAATGTTGAACTATACTGAATAGACCTGATGAATGTAAAGTTACATTAGATGGACCTGATTAATGTAGAGCATGTTGTATGGACCTGATGAATGTAAAGCTACGCTGGATGGACATGATGAATGCAATGCTATATTGGATAGGCCTGATGAATGTTGAACTACACTGAATAGACCTGATGAATGTAAAGTTACATTAGATGGACCTGATTAATGTTGAGCTATGTTATGGACCTGATGAATGTAAAGCTAAGCTGGATGGACATGATGAATGCAATGCTATATTGGATAGGCCTGATGAATGTTGAACTACACTGAATAGACCTGATGAATGTAAAGTTACATTAGATGGACCTGATTAATGTTGAGCTATGTTGTATGGACCTGATGAATGTAAAGCTAAGCTGGATGGACATGATGAATGCAAATGCTATATGGATATGACCTGATGAATGTTGAACTATACTGGATAGACCTGATGAATGTAAAGTTATATTAGATGGACCTGATTAATGTTGAGCTATGTGTATGGACCTGATGAATGTAAAGCTACGCTGGATGGACATGATGAATGCAATGCTATATTGGATAGGCCTGATGAATGTTGAACTACACTGAATGAACCTGATGAATGTAAAGTTATATTAGATGGACCTGATTAATGTTGAGCTATGTTGTATGGACCTGATGAATGTAAACCTACGCTGGATATGGACATGATGAATGCAATGCTATATTGGATAGGCCTGATGATGAATGTTGAACTACACTGGATAGACCTGATGAATGTAAAGTTATATTAGATGGACCTGATTAATGTTGAGCTATGTTGTATGGACCTGATGAATGTAAAGCTACGCTGGATGAGCATGATGAATGCAATGCTATATTGGATATGCCTGATGAATGTTAGACACACCTGGATAGACCTGATGAATGTAAAGTTATATTAGATGGACCTGATTAATGTTGAGCTATGTTGTATGGACCTGATGAATGTAAAGCTACGCTGGATGGACATGATGAATGCAATGCTATATTGGATAGGCCTGATGAATGTTGAACTACACTGAATAGACCTGATGAATGTAAAGTTATATTAGATGGACCTGATTAATGTAGGCTATGTTGTATGGACCTGATGAATGTAAACTATGCTGGATGGACATGATGAATGCAATGCTATATTGGATAGGCCTGATGAATGTTGAACTACACTGAATAGACCTGGTGAAGATATAAATTCATATTAGATGGACCTGATTAATGTTGAGCTATGTTGTATGGACCTGATGAATGTAAAGCTACGCTGGATGGACATGATGAATGCAATGCTATATTGGATAGACACAATTAGATATTAGAACTACACTGGATAGACCTGATGAATGTAAAGTTATATTAGATGGACCTGATTAATGTTGAGCTATGTTGTATGGACCTGATGAATGTAAAGCTACGCTGGATGGACATGATGAATGCAATGCTATATTGGATAGGCCTGATGAATGTTGAACTATACTGGATAGACCTGATGAATGTAAAGTTATATTAGATGGACCTGATTAATGTTGAGCTATGTTGTATGGACCTGATGAATGTAAAGCTACGCTGGATGGACATGATGAATGCAATGCTATATTGGATAGGCCTGATGAATGTTGAACTATACTGGATAGACCTGATGAATGTAAAGTTATATTAGATGGACCTGATTAATGTTGAGCTATGTTGTGTGGACCTGATGAATGTAAAGCTATGCTGGATGGACATGATGAATCCAATGCTATATTGGATAGGCCTGATGAATGTTGAACTACACTGAATGAACCTGATGAATGTAACGTTATATTAGATGGACCTGATTAATGTTGACCTATGTTGTATGGACCTGATGAATGTAAAGCTACGCTGGATGGACATGATGAATGCAATGCTATATTGGATAGGCCTGATGAATGTTGAACTATACTGGATAGACCTGATGAATGTAAAGTTATATTAGATGGACTGATTAATGTTGAGCTATGTTGTATGGACCTGATGAATGTAAAGCTACGCTGGATGGACATGATGAATGCAATGCTATATTGGATAGGCCTGATGAATGTTGAACTACACTGAATAGACCTGATGAATGTAAAGTTATATTAGATGGACCTGATTAATGTTGAGCTATGTTGTATGGACCTGATGAATGTAAAGCTATGCTGGATGGACATGATGAATGCAATGCTATATTGGATAGGCCTGATGAATGTTGAACTATACTGGATAGACCTGATGAATGTAAAGTTATATTAGATGGACCTGATTAATGTTGAGCTATGTTGTATGGACCTGATGAATGTAAAGCTACACTGGATGGACATGATGAATGCAATGCTATATTGGATAGGCCTGATGAATGTTGAACTATACTGGATAGACCTGATGAATGTAAAGTTATATTAGATGGACCTGATTAATGTTGAGCTATGTTGTATGGACCTGATGAATGTAAATCTACGCTGGATGGACATGATGAATCCAATGCTATGTGGATAGGCCTGATGAATGTTGAACTACACTGAATAGACCTGATGAATGTAAAGTTATATTAGATGGACCTGATTAATGTTGAGCTATGTTGTATGGACCTGATGAATGTAAAGCTACGCTGGATGGACATGATGAATGCAATGCTATATTGGATAGGCCTGATGAATGTTGAACTACACTGAATAGACTGATGAATGTAAAGTTATATTAGATGGACCTTGATTAATGTTGAGCTATGTTGTATGGACCTGATGAATGTAAAGCTACGCTGGATAGACATGATGAATGCAATGCTATATTGGATAGGCCTGATGAATGTTGAACTATACTGGATAGACCTGATGAATGTAAAGTTATATTAGATGGACCTGATTAATGTTGAGCTATGTTGTATGGACCTGATGAATGTAAAGCTACGCTGGATGGACATGATGAATGCAATGCTATATTGGATAGGCCTGATGAATGTTGAACTTCCCACTGAATAGACCTGATGAATGTAAAGTTATATTAGATGGACCTGATTAATGTTGAGCTATGTTGTATGGACCTGATGAATGTAAAGCTACGCTGGATGGACATGATGAATGCAATGCTATATTGGATAGGCCTGATGAATGTTGAACTACACTGGATAGACCTGATGAATGTAAAGTTAGATGGACCTGATTAATGTTGAGCTATGTTGTATGGACCTGATGAATGTAAAGCTACGCTGGATGGACATGATGAATGCAATGCTATATTGGATATGCCTGATGAATGTTGAACTACACTGGATAGACCTGATGAATGTAAAGTTATATTAGATGGACCTGATTAATGTTGAGCTATGTTGTATGGACCTGATGAATGTAAGCTAAAACAGATGGACATGATGAATGCAATGCTATATTGGATAGGCCTGATGAATGTTGAACTATACTGGATAGACCTGATAGATAAAGTTATATTAGATGGACCTGATTAATGTTGAGCTATGTTGTATGGACCTGATGAATGTAAAGCTATGCTGGATGGACATGATGAATGCAATGCTATATTGGATAGGCCTGATGAATGTTGAACTATACTGGATAGACCTGATGAATGTAAAGTTATATTAGATGGACCTGATTAATGTTGAGCTATGTTGTATGGACCTGATGAATGTAAGGCTACGCTGGATGGACATGATGAATGCAATGCTATATTGGATAGGCCTGATGAATGTTGAACTACACTGGATAGACCTGATGAATGTAAAGTTATATTAGATGGACCTGATTAATGTTGAGCTATGTTGTATGGACCTGATGAATGTAAAGCTACGCTGGATGGACATGATGAATGCAATGCTATATTGGATAGGCCTGATGAATGTTGAACTACACTGGATAGACCTGATGAATGTAAAGTTATATTAGATGGACCTGATTACAATGTTGAGCTATGTTGTATGGACCTGATGAATGTAAAGCTACGCTGGATGGACATGATGAATGCAATGCTATATTGGATAGGCCTGATGAATGTTGAACTATACTGGATAGACCTGATGAATGTAAAGTTATATTAGATGGACCTGATTAATGTTGAGCTATGTTGTATGGACCTGATGAATGTAAAGCTATGCTGGATGGACATGATGAATGCAATGCTATGTTGGATAGGCCTGATGAATGTTGAACTATACTGGATAGACCTGATGATGTAAAGTTATATTAGATGGACCTGATTAATGTTGAGCTATGTTGTATGGACCTGATGAATGTAAAGCTACGCTGGATGGACATGATGAATGCAATGCTATATTGGATAGGCCTTATGAATGTTGAACTACACTGGATAGACCTGATGAATGTAAAGTTATATTAGATGGACCTGATTAATGTTGAGCTATGTTGTATGGACCTGATGAATGTAAAGCTACGCTGGATGGACATGATGAATGCAATGCTATATTGGATAGGCCTGATGAATGTTGAACTACACTGAATAGACCTGATGAATGTAAAGTTATATTAGATGGACATGATTAATGTTGAGCTATGTTGTATGGACCTGATGAATGTAAAGCTACGCTGGATGGACATGATGAATGCAATGCTATATTGGATATGCCTGATGAATGTTGAACTACACTGAATAGACCTGATGAATGTAAAGTTATATTAGATGGACCTGATTAATGTTGAGCTATGTTGTATGGACCTGATGAATGTAAAGCTATGCTGGATGGACATGATGAATGCAATGCTATATTGGATAGGCCTGATGAATGTTGAACTATACTGGATAGACCTGATGAATGTAAAGTTATATTAGATGGACCTGATTAATGTTGAGCTATGTTGTATGGACCTGATGAATGTAAGACTATGCTGGATGGACATGATGAATGCAATGCTATATTGGATAAGGCCTGATGAATGTTGAACTACACTGAATAGACCTGATGAATGTAAAGTTACATTAGATGGACCTGATTAATGTTGAGCTATGTTGTATGGACCTGATGAATGTAAAGCTATGCTGGATGGACATGATGAATGCAATGCTATATTGGATAGGCCTGATGAATGTTGAACTACACTGAATAGACCTGATGAATGTAGAGTTATATTAGATGAACCTGATTAATGTTGAGCTATATTTGTATGGACCTGATGAATGTAAGAAAGCTACGCTGGATGGACATGATGAATGCAATGCTATATTGGATAGGCCTGATGAATGTTGAACTATACTGGATAGACCTGATGAATGTAGAAGTTATATTAGATGGACCTGATTAATGTTGAGCTATGTTGTATGGACCTGATGAATGTAAAGCTATGCTGGATGGACATGATGAATGCAATGCTATATTGGATGAGCCTGATGAATGTTGAACTATACTGGATAGACCTGATGAATGTAAAGTTATATTAGATGGACCTGATTAATGTTGAGCTATGTTGTATGGACCTGATGAATGTAAAGCTACGCTGGATGGACTGATAGAATGCAATGCTATATTGGATGAGCCTGATGAATGTTGAACTACACTGAATAGACCTGATGAATGTAAAGTTATATTAGATGGACCTGATTAATGTTGAGCTATGTTGTATGGACCTGATGAATGTAAAGCTACGCTGGATGGACATGATGAATGCAATGCTATATTGGATAGGCCTGATGAATGTTGAACTATACTGGATAGACCTGATGAATGTAAAGTTATATTAGATGGACCTGATTAATGTTGAGCTATGTTGTATGGACCTGATGAATGTAAAGCTACGCTGGATGGACATGATGAATGCAATGCTATATTGGATAGGCCTGATGAATGTTGAACTACACTGAATAGACCTGATGAATGTAAAGTTATATTAGATGGACCTGATTAATGTTGAGCTATGTTGTATGGACCTGATGAATGTAAAGCTACGCTGGATGGACATGATGAATGCAATGCTATATTGGATAGGCCTGATGAATGTTGAACTACACTGGATAGACCTGATGAATGTAAGTTATATTAGATGGACCTGATTAATGTTGAGCTATGTTGTATGGACCTGATGAATGTAAAGCTACGCTGGATGGACATGATGAATGCAATGCTATATTGGATATGCCTGATGAATGTTGAACTACACTGGATAGACCTGATGAATGTAAAGTTATATTAGATGGACCTGATTAAATACTGAGCTATGTTGTATGGACCTGATGAATGTAAAGCTACGCTGGATGGACATGATGAATGCAATGCTATATTGGATAGGCCTGATGAATGTTGAACTATACTGGATAGACCTGATGAATGTAAGGAAGTTATATTAGATGGACCTGATTAATGTTGAGCTATGTTGTATGGACCTGATGAATGTAAAGCTATGCTGGATGGACATGATGAATGCAATGCTATATTGGATAGGCCTGATGAATGTTGAACTATACTGGATAGACCTGATGAATGTAAAGTTATATTAGATGGACCTGATTAATGTTGAGCTATGTTGTATGGACCTGATGAATGTAAAGCTACGGCTGGATGGACATGATGAATGCAATGCTATATTGGATAGGCCTGATGAATGTTGAACTACACTGAATAGACCTGATGAATGTAAAGTTATATTAGATGGACATGATTAATGTTGAGCTATGTTGTATGGACCTGATGAATGTAAAGCTACGCTGGATGGACATGATGAATGCAATGCTATATTGGATATGCCTGATGAATGTTGAACTACACTGAATAGACCTGATGAATGTAAAAGGATATATTAGATGGACCTGATTAATGTTGAGCTATATTTGTATGGACCTGATGAATGTAGAAATATGCTGGATGGACATGATGAATGCAATGCTATATTGGATAGGCTGATGAATGTTGAACTATACTGGATAGACCTGATGAATGTAAAGTTATATTAGATGGACCTGATTAATGTTGAGCTATGTTGTATGGACCTGATGAATGTAAAGCTATGCTGGATGGACATGATGAATGCAATGCTATATTGGATAGGCCTGATGAATGTTGAACTATACTGGATAGACCTGGGCGAATGTAAAGTTATATTAGATGGACCTGATTAATGTTGAGCTATGTTGTATGGACCTGATGAATGTAAAGCTACGCTGGATGGACATGATGAATGCAATGCTATATTGGATAGGCCTGATGAATGTTGAACTACACTGGATAGACCTGATGAATGTAAAGTTATATTAGATGGACCTGATTAATGTTGAGCTATGTTGTATGGACCTGATGAATGTAAAGCTACGCTGGATGGACATGATGAATGCAATGCTATATTGGATAGGCCTGATGAATGTTGAACTACACTGGATAGACCTGATGAATGTAAAGTTATATTAGATGGACCTGATTAATGTTGAAGGCTATGTTGTATGGACCTGATGAATGTAAAGCTACGCTGGATGGACATGATGAATGCAATGCTATGTGGATAGGCCTGATGAATGTTGAACTATACTGGATAGACCTGATGAATGTAAAGTTATATTAGATGGACCTGATTAATGTTGGGCTATGTTGTATGGACCTGATGAATGTAAAGCTATGCTGGATGGACATGATGAATGCAATGCTATATTGGATAGGCCTGATGAATGTTGAACTATACTGGATAGACCTGATGAATGTAAAGTTATATTAGATGGACCTGATTAATGTTGAGCTATGTTGTATGGACCTGGTGAATGTAAAGCTACGCTGGATGGACATGATGAATGCAATGCTATAAGGCTGGATGAGCCTTATGAATGTTGAACTACACTGGATAGACCTGATGAATGTAAAGTTATATTAGATGGACCTGATTAATGTTGAGCTAATGTTGTATGGACCTGATGAATGTAAAGCTACGCTGGATGGACATGATGAATGCAATGCTATATTGGATAGGCCTGATGAATGTTGAACTACACTGAATAGACCTGATGAATGCAAAGTTATATTAGATGGACATGATTAATGTTGAGCTATGTTATATGGACCCTGATGAATGTAAAGCTACGCTGGATGGACATGATGAATGCAATGCTATATTGGATATGCCTGATGAATGTTGAACTACACTGAATAGACCTGATGAATGTAAAAAGTTATATTAGATGGACCTGATTAATGTTGAGCTATGTTGTATGGACCTGATGAATGTAAAGCTATGCTGGATGGACATGATGAATGCAATGCTATATTGGATAGGCCTGATGAATGTTGAACTATACTGGATAGACCTGATGAATGTAAAGTTATATTAGATGGACCTGATTAATGTTGAGCTATGTTGTATGGACCTGATGAATGTAAAGCTATGCTGGATGGACATGATGAATGCAATGCTATATTGGATGAGCCTGATGAATGTTGAACTACACTGAATAGACCTGATGAATGTTCAGGTACATTAGATGGACCTGATTAATGTTGAGCTATGTTGTATGGACCTGATGAATGTAAAGCTATGCTGGATGGACATGATGAATGCAATGCTATATTGGATAGGCCTGATGAATGTTGAACTACACTGAATAGACCTGATGAATGTAAAGTTATATTAGATGGACCTGATTAATGTTGAGCTATGTTGTATGGACCTGATGAATGTAAAGCTACGCTGGATGGACATGATGAATGCAATGCTATATTGGATAGGCCTGATGAATGTTGAACTATACTGGATAGACCTGATGAATGTAAAGTTATATTAGATGGACCTGATTAATGTTGAGCTATGTTGTATGGACCTGATGAATGTAAAGCTATGCTGGATGGACATGGATGAAATCACAATGCTATATTGGATAGGCCTGATGAATGTTGAACTATACTGGATAGACCTGATGAATGTAAAGTTATATTAGATGGACCTGATTAATGTTGAGCTATGTTGTATGGACCTGATGAATGTAAAGCTACGCTGGATGGACATGATGAATGCAATGCTATATTGGATGAGCCTGATGAATGTTGAACTACACTGAATAGACCTGATGAATGTAAAGTTATATTAGATGGACCTGATTAATGTTGAGCTATGTTGTATGGACCTGATGAATGTAAAGCTACGCTGGATGGACATGATGAATGCAATGCTATATTGGATAGGCCTGATGAATGTTGAACTATACTGGATAGACCTGATGAATGTAAAGTTATATTAGATGGACCTGATTAATGTTGAGCTATGTTGTATGGACCTGATGAATGTAAAGCTACGCTGGATGGACATGATGAATGCAATGCTATATTGGATAGGCCTGATGAATGTTGAACTACACTGAATAGACCTGATGAATGTAAAGTTATATTAGATGGACCTGATTAATGTTGAGCTATGTTGTATGGACCTGATGAATGTAAAGCTACGCTGGATGGACATGATGAATGCAATGCTATATTGGATGAGCCTGATGAATGTTGAACTACACTGGATAGACCTGATGAATGTAAAGTTATATTAGATGGACCTGATTAATGTTGAGCTATGTTGTATGGACCTGATGAATGTAAAGCTGGATGGACATAGTGAATGCAATGCTATATTGGATATGCCTGATGAATGTTGAACTACACTGGATAGACCTGATGAATGTAAGATTATTAGATGGACCTGATTAATGTTGAGCTATGTTGTATGGACCTGATGAATGTAAAGCTACGCTGGATGGACATGATGAATGCAATGCTATATTGGATAGGCCTGATGAATGTTGAACTATACTGGATAGACCTGATGAATGTAAAGTTATATTAGATGGACCTGATTAATGTTGAGCTATGTTGTATGGACCTGATGAATGTAAAGCTATGCTGGATGGACAGCTGATGAATGCAATGCTATATTGGATAGGCCTGATGAATGTTGAGAGACTATACTGGATAGACCTGATGAATGTAAAGTTATATTAGATGGACCTGATTAATGTTGAGCTATGTTGTATGGACCTGATGAATGTAAACTCGCTGGATGGACATGATGAATGCAATGCTATATTGGATAGGCCTGATGAATGTTGAACTACACTGAATAGACCTGATGTGAATGTAAAGTTATATTAGATGGACATGATTAATGTTGAGCTATGTTGTATGGACCTGATGAATGTAAAGCTACGCTGGATGGACATGATGAATGCAATGCTATATTGGATATGCCTGATGAATGTTGAACTACACTGAATAGACCTGATGAATGTAAAGTTATATTAGATGGACCTGATTAATGTTGAGCTATGTTGTATGGACCTGATGAATGTAAAGCTATGCTGGATGGACATGATGAATGCAATGCTATATTGGATAGGCCTGATGAATGTTGAACTATACTGGATAGACCTGATGAATGTAAAGTTATATTAGATGGACCTGATTAATGTTGAGCTATGTTGTATGGACCTGATGAATGTAAAGCTATGCTGGATGGACATGATGAATGCAATGCTATATTGGATAGGCCTGATGAATGTTGAACTATACTGGATAGACCTGATGAATGTAAAGTTATATTAGATGGACCTGATTAATGTTGAGCTATGTTGTATGGACCTGATGAATGTAAAGCTACGCTGGATGGACATGATGAATGCAATGCTATATTGGATAGGCCTGATGAATGTTGAACTACACTGAATAGACCTGATGAATGTGAAGTTATATTAGATGGACCTGATTAATGTTGAGCTATGTTGTATGGACCTGATGAATGTAAGCTACGCTGGATGGACATGATGAATGCAATGCTATGTGGATATGCCTGATGAATGTTGAACTACACTGAATAGACCTGATGAATGTAAGTTATATTAGATGGACCTGATTAATGTTGAGCTATGTTGTATGGACCTGATGAATGTAAAGCTATGCTTGATGGACATGATGAATGCAATGCTATATTGGATAGGCCTGATGAATGTTGAACTATGCTGGATAGACCTGATGAATGTAAAGTTATATTAGATGGACCTGATTAATGTTGAGCTATGTTGTATGGACCTGATGAATGTAAAGCTACGCTGGATGGACATGATGAATGCAATGCTCTATTGGATAGGCCTGATGAATGTTGAACTACACTGAATAGACCTGATGAATGTAAAGTTATATTAGATGGACCTGATTAATGTTGGTATATTTGTATGGACCTGATGAATGTAAGCTACGCTGGATGGACATGATGAATGCAATGCTATATTGGATAGGCCTGATGAATGTTGAACTACACTGAATTAGACCTGATGAATGTAAAGTTACATTAGATGGACCTGATTAATGTTGAGCTATATTTATGGACCTGATGAATGTAAAGCTACGCTGGATGGACATGATGAATGCAATGCTATATTGGATAGGCCTGATGAATGTTGAACTACACTGAATAGACCTGATGAATGTAAAGTTATATTAGATGGACCTGATTAATGTTGAGCTATGTTGTATGGACCTGATGAATGTAAAGCTACGCTGGATGGACATGATAGATACAGTACTATATTGGATAGGCCTGATGAATGTTGAACTACACTGAATAGACCTGATGAATGTAAAGTTATATTAGATGGACCTGATTAATGTTGAGCTATGTTGTATGGACCTGATGAATGTAAAGCTACGCTGGATGGACATGATGAATGCAATGCTATATTGGATAGGCCTGATGAATGTTGGACTACACTGAATAGACCTGATGAATGTAAAGTTACATTAGATGGACCTGATTAATGTTGAGCTATGTTGTATGGACCTGATGAATGTAAAGCTAAGCTGGATGGACATGATGAATGCAATGCTATATTGGATAGGCCTGATGAATGTTGAACTACACTGGATAGATGATGAATGTAAAGTTATATTAGATGGACCTGATTAATGTTGAGCTATGTTGTATGGACCTGATGAATGTAAGCTACGCTGGATGGACATGATGAATGCAATGCTATATTGGATAGGCCTGATGAATGTTGAACTACACTGAATAGACCTGATGAATGTAAAGTTACATTCTGATCTGGACCTGATTAATGTTGAGCTATGTTGTATGGACCTGATGAATGTAAAGCTAAGCTGGATGGACATGATGAATGCAATGCTATATTGGATAGGCCTGATGAATGTTGAACTACACTGAATAGACCTGATGAATGTAAAGTTACATTAGATGGACCTGATTAATGTTGAGCCATGTTGTATGGACCTGATGAATGTAAAGCTAAGCTGGATGGACATGATGAATGCAATGCTATATTGGATAGGCCTGATGAATGTTGAACTACACTGAATAGACCTGATGAATGTAAAGTTATATTAGATGGACCTGATTAATGTTGACCTATGTTGTATGGACCTGATGAATGTAAAGCTACGCTGGATGGACATGATGAATGCAATGCTATATTGGATAGGCCTGATGAATGTTGAACTACACTGAATAGACCTGATGAATGTAAAGTTACATTAGATGGACCTGATTAATGTTGAGCTATGTTGTATGGACCTGATGAATGTAAAGCTACGCTGGATGGACATGATGAATGCAATGCTATATTGGATAGGCCTGATGAATGTTGAACTACACTGGATAGACCTGATGAATGTAAAGTTATATTAGATGGACCTGATTAATGTTGAGCTATGTTGTATGGACCTGATGAATGTAAAGCTAAGCTGGATGGACATGATGAATGCAATGCTATATTGGATAGGCCTGATGAATGTTGAACTACACTGGATAGACCTGATGAATGTAAAGTTATATTAGATGGACCTGATTAATGTTGAGCTATGTTGTATGGACCTGATGAATGTAAAGCTACGCTGGATGGACATGATGAATGCAATGCTCTATTGGATAGGCCTGATGAATGTTGAACTACACTGGATAGACCTGATGAATGTAAAGTTATATTAGATGGACCTGATTAATGTTGAGCTATGTTGTATGGACCTGATGAATGTAAAGCTACGCTGGATGGACATGATGAATGCAATGCTCTATTGGATAGGCCTGATGAATGTTGAACTATACTGGATAGACCTGATGAATGTAAAGTTATATTAGATGGACCTGATTAATGTTGAGCTATGTTGTATGGACCTGATGAATGTAAAGCTACGCTGGATGGACATGATGAATGCAATGCTATATTGGACCTAAATGAAGTGTAAATATGTGGAATAATAAGGCTATTAATAACTTCATTAACAATATGATACAACATGATACTAACAAAACTAGTATCTTTAAATAAAAATCACAAACAGAAATGTATTATTGAGCGAAAAAGTAGTTTTTTTTTACATATTGCAGAATCTACAACAGCAAGACTTGCCAGATCTAAACAGTGGAACAAGAAATATCTACCTCTGTAGAATGATTAAAGTGTTGAGTTTAAACAATTCCCTCAAGATTGTCATGATCAACAGGCACTTGAATAAGGCCTGATGAGACAATAACTGCTGTGTTAAAGGCGTGGTTTCCAAATTGTGTGGTGGGCCTCATGGGGATGGCAGAAGAGAATAGCAGGTGAGGCAGAATGCTTGAAAAAAATGGAAGATTTAAAAACAGTTTTAAAAAATTATATACCAAAAATAAATATGATTCCAAAATTTAAAATATTATTATGCATTACTTGTAACTGCATGCACGAGCCTATATATAAATAATTATAATAATAATAATTATTGACTGATTTTGTCATTGTGATAATTTTGCATTATATCAAGTATAAGTTCTGCAAATTGGAAGAGAGAGTTATCAATTATAATGTTGACTTCAAATCCAAGGTTATCTCCCTTTAACTCTCTCTTTCTGAACCTTCTTTAGCATAGGACTGTTATGGGAAAGGCTTCTTTGCGTTAATAAAAAGATGCGAATTTATTTCAAATTAAGTCAGATATACAGGAGATAGCTTGTCAAAAACACGACTAGACCTTTCATTAAACTTGTGTAATCATATTAGAAGTAATTTGTGTCATATATTATGATTTAAGCATGTTACTAAGTTGGCATCTAGGTCCCACATTTTACCAGTGAAATGATTAAATGTAGCCACCACTTCGACTCCAACAATTTCTTCTCTCGCACTTTCCGTTTGTAGAAATCATTTCCATTGACTTGCTTCCCTGATAGAATCACAAAAAATTTAAATACAACATCATTTGATATCTTCTATCTTCATGAATCCCATTCATCTTTTACCCTTTCTTGAATACCTTCTGTGCCCAGTCTTTTCTCTTCTCTGATAGCTACAATCTACAAAAATTTAAATGCAATGTCATTTGCCATTTTCTATCTTCTTGAAAACCATTCATCTTTTATCCTTTCTTTAATACCCTCTGTACCCTGGCGTTTCTCTTCCCTTATAGCTACAAACTCTAAATATTTAAATGCAACATCAATTGGTATCTTTTATCTTCTTGAATCTCATTCATCTTTTATCCTTTCTTTAATACCCTCTGTACTCCAGCTTTTCTCTTCCCTTATAGCTACAAACTCTAAATATTTAAATGCAATGTCAACTGCCATCATTTATCTTCTTGAATCTCATTCATCTTTTATCCTTTCTTTAATACACTCTGTACCTAATCTTTTCTCTTCCCTGATAGCTACAATATCCAAAAATTTAAATGGAACTTCAATTGCCATCTTCTATCTTCTTGAATACCATTCATCTTATATTGTTTCCTCAATATCTCCTGTACCCAGTCTTTTCTCTTACAGCAACACCCTGGACACTAGTAGTGGTCCTGTCTGGCTTAGAGTGAAATGATGAAAAAAAAAGACAAATTTGTGTACTATAAGTTGTTGCTTTTTATTTTCAAATGTATTTTTAATCACATAAAATTTGGTGAGAAATGAGGAAATTTTAATTCTGAGAATGGGGCCCAGAAAAATTTTTTTTGGTAATGACGTGGTTATTGAGTAGGAATGATTGTGCAATCAAATGCAATCAAATGCAATTAGTAGTTAGTTGTTGCCATTTTATAATGTTGCTTGTTTAATTTTTATTTCTTATTTCTTATTAGCTACTTACTTATCTCTTGTTAATTATTATTATTATTATTATTATTACATTCACTCGTGTTTATGTGCAAATTTCGCCTGCCCAAGATAGCCCACTATGATGAACTCTCCACTGAAAAGGTATAGAAACCCTCAAGAAATCCCTCAGTACCTGCCACATTGACCACTGCCAGTGGTTGACACTTGCTGCTGACCATCAGGCTTAGCACCTCACCGTTCACTAGGCCATCTCCACCCTTGAGGACTCCCGCAGAGCCAACCTGAAGAAGAAATGCTTCGAGAAGGACAACTGAAAAGCTTCAGCAGCCATACCAGAGCAGAAATTTAGCTGCAGCCACTGCGGCTGACATGGAATACGCAAGTATTGTCCTAGTCAACCATCAGTATGCCTGCAGTCAACATGGACAGCTCTGCTTCATAAATCTTTATTCGCAAAGCCAAGACAAGAATATTTACATTATTCATTTAGTTTTTTTTGTTGGTTTAGTTATCTTATTTGTTCTATTTTTTTTTTTTTTAATAATTTCACCCCCATTTCTCCTGAGCAAGGTCGGACCACCTCTAGTAAAGGGAATCTTTATCTTCTACGTGCCGTGTATCTTCAGGACGTAAGTGATCATGGCTCCCCACATCACTTGTACCTCTTCTCTTGTTACCCCACCAAACCCTGCTCTGCTATTCATTTGCTCAAGCCCATCAAGTATGCCACATGTTGCTTTCCCCTGTTCATTTTCACTCTATCCATCCAGTGAGTATCAGATTCTCCAAGCCTTCCTTACTCATTGCATTTCCCAGAAACTTCAGCTGTCTTTTCCTGATGTTAAGTATCAGTGAGAGAAATGACTGGGTACAGGGAATATCGAGGAAAAGTCAGAAGATGAACAGGAGTCACGAAGATAGAAGATGGTAATTGACATTTCATTTAAATTTTGTTTATTTACCAAACAGGCACCTTCACATAGAAAATACGCACAAAACCCACAACCGTGTTAAAATCCACAAAGCACTGCACTCTTCCCATTGCTTGTCCTTTTTTACGCCATAACATTTATCAGAAAGCTATTTTTTTTTCATCTCATTTCTTTTTCTTTTTATAATTGTTTCATCCTCAAACGAGACAGTACTGACACTGGTGTGCAGGGGGCTACATGAGAGAAGTGCAAAAAGAGGGACAAGATACAGCGAGTGCCTGGGGAAGTATAGCAGAAAGATGGAAATGAAAGAGAGAAAAATGACACTAGTGCACAGGGAGTCACACTGAGAGAAAACACTGGTTACAAGAGGTATTGAAGAAAGGATAAAAAATTAAAGAGATTCAAGAAGATAGAAGATGGCAATTGATGTTGCATTTAAATTTTTGGAGATTGTGGCTATCAGGGAAGAGAAAAGACTGGGTACAGAGGCTATTGAAGAAAGGATAAAAAATTAATGGGATTTAAGAAGATAGAAAATGGCAATTGACATTACATTTAAATTTTTGGAGATTGTAGCTATCAGGGAAGAGAAAAGACTGGGTACAGTGGCTATTGAAGAAAGGATAAAAAATTAATGGGATTTAAGAAGATAGAAAATGGCAATTGACATTACATTTAAATTTTTGGAGATTGTAGCTATCAGGGAAGAGAAAAGACTGGGTACAGAGGCTATTGAAGAAAGGATAAAAAATTAATGGGATTTAAGAAGATAGAAAATGGCAATTGACATTACATTTAAATTTTTGGAGATTGTAGCTATCAGGGAAGAGAAAAGACTGGGTACAGAGGCTATTGAAGAAAGGATAAAAAATTAATGGGATTTAAGAAGATAGAAAATGGCAATTGACATTACATTTAAATTTTTGGAGATTGTGGCTATCAGGGAAAAGAAAAGACTGGGTACCGAGGCTATTGAAGAAAGGATAAAAAATTAATGGGATTTAAGAAGATAGAAAATGGCAATTGACATTACATTTAAATTTTTGGAGATTGTGGCTATCAGGGAAGAGAAAAGACTGGGTACAGAGGCTATTGAAGAAAGGATAAAAAATTAATGGGATTTAAGAAGATAGAAAATGGCAATTGACATTACATTTAAATTTTTGGAGATTGTAGCTATCAGGGAAGAGAAAAGACTGGGTACAGAGGCTATTGAAGAAAGCATAAAGAATTAATGGGATTTAAGAAGATAGAAAATGGCAATTGACATTACATTTAAATTTTTGGAGATTGTAGCTATCAGGGAAGAGAAAAGACTGGGTACCGAGGCTATTGAAGAAAGGATAAAAAATTAATGGGATTTAAGAAGATAGAAAATGGCAATTGACATTACATATAAATTTTTGGAGATTGTAGCTATCAGGGAAGAGAAAAGACTGGGTACAGAGGCTATTGAAGAAAGGATAAAAAATTAATGGGATTTAAGAAGATAGAAAATGGCAATTGACATTACATTTAAATTTTTGGAGATTGTAGCTATCAGGGAAGAGAAAAGACTGGGTACAGAGGCTATTGAAGAAAGGATAAAAAATTAATGGGATTTAAGAAGATAGAAAATGGCAATTGACATTACATTTAAATTTTTGGAGATTGTAGCTATCAGGGAAGAGAAAAGACTGGGTACAGAGGCTATTGAAGAAAGGATAAAAAATTAATGGGATTTAAGAAGATAGAAAATGGCAATTGACATTACATTTACATTTTTGGAGATTGTAGATATCAGGGGAAAGAAAAGAGTGGGTACAGAGGCTATTGAAGAATGGATAAAAAATTAATGGGATTTAAGAAGATAGAAAATGGCAATTGACATTACATTTCAATTTTTGGAGATTGTAGCTATCAGGGAAAAGAAAAGACTGGGTACAGAGGGTATTGAAGAAAGGATAAAAAATTAATGGGATTTAAGAAGATAGAAAATGGCAATTGACATTACATTTAAATTTTTGGAGATTGTAGCTATCAGGGAAGAGAAAAGACTGGGTACAGAGGCTATTGAAGAAAGGATAAAAAATTAATGGGATTTAAGAAGATAGAAAATGGCAATTGACATTACATTTAAATTTTTGGAGATTGTAGCTATCAGGGAAGAGAAAAGACTGGGTACAGAGGCTATTGAAGAAAGGATAAAAAATTAATGGGATTTAAGAAGATAGAAAATGGCAATTGACATTACATTTAAATTTTTGGAGATTGTAGATATCAGGGAAGAGAAAAGACTGGGTACAGTGGATATTGAAGAAAGGATAAAAAATTAATGGCATTTAAGAAGATAGAAAATGGCAATTGACATTACATTTAAATTTTTGGAGATTGTAGCTATCAGGGAAGAGAAAAGACTGGGTACAGAGGCTATTGAAGAAAGGATAAAAAATTAATGGGATTTAAGAAGATAGAAAATGGCAATTGACATTACATTTAAATTTTTGGAGATTGTAGCTTCCAGGGAAGAGAAAAGACTGGGTACAGAGGCTATTGAAGAAAGGATAAAGAATTAATGGGATTTAAGAAGATAGAAAATGGCAATTGACATTACATTTAAATTTTTGAAGATTGTAGCTTCCAGGGAAGAGAAAAGACTGGGTACAGAGGCTATTGAAGAAAGGATAAAAAATTAATGGGATTTAAGAAGATAGAAAATGGCAATTGACATTACATTTAAATTTTTGGAGATTGTAGCTTCCAGGGAAGCAAGTAAGTGGACAGGAATTCCACAGGTGGGAAGTGTGTTAGAAAAGAATCTGTTTGAGTAGAAGTGGTGGTTGCATCTAAATATTTTTTTTAACAGTAAAAGTTTGGGACCTACCTGCCAACCTAGTAATCGGATTAAATTCATAGTACCAGGGAAAAATGATTGGCAGTATTTACAATGGTGTTCACTCTGTGCAAGGCACAAGACCCACTTATGGTAGAGAGTTAGAGAGTAAGAGGCACTATAACCAGGTAAGTGTTGTTTGTTAACAAAAACAAAAGAGAGAGCATTAGACTGTGTATAAATAATGTTAATTCATGATCCCAGAAATACAAACAAAAAACATTAATCAAGATCACAACGTTATTACTCGTTTCTGATGATATTATTTTTAAATGATTCACATGGTAATTTTAAAAGATCTCCTTCAGTTTCTAATAAAACAGAATTTAATTCTTATAAGACGACACAATGCTAGTCACTATGACAACTGACTGCATCATTTTCTTGTATGTATTTTCTATCCAAGACAAAGAAAAAAAAAAGTCACCATTGCAAATTCAATGTTTTCATATTCAAGTCTTTTTATAGTTGATTTATGTTTGAGCAAACTGAAATAAAACGATAAAATCTCTCGTGAACTGTTATTTGTAAGCTGTTTGCAGATTCTGAAATTCATCTATTCCTCCACACGGCCAGCAAATATCGCTTCTTGAATTATAAATAACGCAAATGGATTGAAATATTTAATTAAATCATCTCGAAATAAACCGTCATTTCATTTCAATATTGAAATTTAATTCTTTATTGCCTTGGTGAATTGAACGAATTGTTAGGCCAAGTTCATTCTCTGCTCTTTTAACACTATTCATACAATAGGGCATTGTCACATTGGGAATTTCTAATACGTCATTTAAAATATCTTATATAGATATATAATTTTATTATGGATATTTTCAAAATTTATATTAATACAGAACGTGGCAGAAACACCTTTCACATAATGGTAAGACATTAGAAGACACTAAATCCGCTGCTAAGAAGCTCGGTTTTCTGTGCAGGGCCAGGAAGTTTTTCCCATCTGAAATCATCCTGTGTATACACTACCAGCCATAATGATAAGGCAACCCCAGTGTTTTAAAAAAATGATATATTTCATACTATTTTTTAGTATTTATTGCCAAGTGAATAATTGTAAATGAAAATAGAATGGTTCTTTTGATATTATTACTTTGCAAAATTTTACAAGGCAAATAGCGACAATTTAGCCATCGCACCCTGTAGATTTGCTATTTTATATCTACATATACACTAACAGCCATAATTATTAGGTAACCCCAGTGTTTAAAAAAATGATATATTTCATACTATTTTTTCATATTTATTGCCAAGTGAATAATTGTAAATGAAAATAGAATGGTTCTTTTGTTAATAAAGTGTGATACAATGTGCATCAAATGAATTTATAAATATTTAATAATTGCCTATATTGCTGTTTCATCAATGAAACATTCCTGATAGCTATAATCTCCAAAAAATTTCAATGAAATATCAATTGCCATCTTCTGTCTCCTTGCATACCATTCGTCTTCTATCCTTTCTTTAATACCCTCTGTACCCAGTCTTTTCTCTTCCCTGATAGCTACAATCTCCCAAAATTTAAATGCAACATCAACTGTCATCTTCTATCTTCTTGAATCCAATTCATATTTTATCATTTCTTTAATAACCTCAGTACCCAGTCTTTTCTCTTCTCTGATAGCTATGATCTTCAAAAATTTAAATGCAATATCAACTGCCAAATACTCTTATCTTGAATCCCATCTCTCTTCTATCCTTTTTCAACACCCACTGTACCCAGTCTTTTCTCTCACTCTAACCCTCTGTTTACTAGTGGCAATCCTGTCATGCTTGGAATGAAATGATTAAAAAAAATAGAAGGGTGGTCAGGAAAACAGTAGATAACGATTAACATTGCATTTAGTTTTTCAGGGATCAAATTTAGATGGAAAATCTGGAGCCAAAATAATGTTTCCAGTAGTGAGAATTGCAAGGAAAGAAATGATTAGCATAGCACTTAGAGTTACATCTAGCCAATTCAAGTGTTGAATTGATGAGATCTTTTTGCAAGGTACTATAGTAAAAAAAATTTATCAGAATATTTAACATGAAAATATTTATAGAAAAGTCCCAGGGGAGTTACATTACAGTAGTGGAAAAGTGATTCGAAAACAAGATACCAGGTCAGGACCAGAAACACTGCAGATTATTCTTTGTATTTTATCAAGAATATCTTAATATATAGTAGCCGTACAAGGCCAGGTGTGATAGCAATATTCAATGCATGAACAAATGGTAGATTTATAAATAAAATGTATGATTGATTCTGGCAAGAAAGATTGTCTAGCATGATACAGTGAACCAAATTTATTATGATTAAATAGTGCATGATCTATGATAATGGTATATTCGTTACATTTTGAAGAAATATAAAATAGTATAGTAATTGATTTTTATATTCTAATTTCAGATATATAAACATTGTCATATGTCAGAAAAAAAATCTATAGACTTTTAAAAAAAAAAATAAATTCACTCCCAAAACCACTAAAAGGAGTTACTATGTATGAAAAAATATTAGAAAAAAAAATATTAAGGAGTCAGTCAGTTAAGTGCCATATATGATACACACTTGGGGGATCATGTCTCGAAAGAGACATGTCTGACTGGGCAGAAGATTATCCCGCAGTAGGTTGAAATTATTTTCTGCAGTAGACTGGATGGCAGCCAGGAATCCAATCTGTTCTGTTATTTAACTCTTAACTGGAGGGAAAAGACGGATTAATACCTTTTCAAAAGGTGTTTGTGCATGTGTGAATGCAAGTAATTCAACTGGAATTCGAACTTGGCTCCCCGATTTCTCGTTCCACGTTGATATCCATTGCACCACAACACACATTATTAAGGAGAGAGAACAAAAAAAGAAAATGAATTAAAAAGAAAGAAGATAGCGATTGACATTGCATTTAAGGGTTACTGAGTGGGAAAGAATGAGAAAAAGAAAAACATTATTAAGGAGAGAGAACAATAAAAGAACAGGGATTAAGAAGACAGAAAATAACGATTGACATTGCATTTAAGGGTTACTGAGTGGGAAAGAATGAGAAAAAGAAAAACATTATTAAGGAGAGAGAACAATAAAAGAACAGGAAATTAAGAAGACAGAAGATAACGAATGACATTGCATTTAAGGGTTACTGAGTGGGAAAGAATGAGAAAAAGAAAACCATTATTAATGAGAGAGAACAATAAAAGAACAGGAATTAAGAAGACAGAAGATAACGAATGACATTGCATTTAAGGGTTACTGAGTGGGGAAAGAATGAGAAAAAGAAAAACATTATTAAGGAGAGAGAACAATAAAAGAACAGGAATTAAGAAGACAGAAGATAACAATTGACATTGCATTTAAGGGTTACTGAGTGGGAAAGAATGAGAAAAAGAAAAACATTATTAAGGAGAGAGAACAATAAAAGAACAGGAATTAAGAAGACAGAAGATAACGATTGACATTGCATTTAAGGGTTACTGAGTGGGGAAAGAATGAGAAAAAGAAAAACATTATTAAGGAGAGAGAACAATAAAAGAACAGGAATTAAGAAGACGGAAGATAACAAATTAAATTTTTGAAGATCAAATTTGATACAAATGCAAGAAGTCAGAAGAGAGTTCAACAAGCGAGAACTGCTAAAGATGAAACTGTTGCCATAGAACTTAGTTAAATTTAGCAATTTCAACAAGTAAATTATGAGACCTATCTGCCAATCTAATACTGTGTTTAAATTCATAAGAGGAAATTGTAAAAGTATTGATAGAAAAAGTAATAAGAAGGTATGTTAGAGTCAGGATTGATAATATTGCAGATACGTTTGATTTTATTAAGAAAATCTAGGTACATAGAATAAGTACCAGACCAGATGTGGCAATGATGCACGAATGAATGATAGATTTATACATGTGTTAGATAGATTCTAGTGAGGAAAACTGTCTGGCATAACACAGTGAAACTACTTTCCTCACAGTAGACCGAGTAAACTTTCTAGTACGATAGAGTGAAACAAATTTTCTAGCAGTATACCTAGTAAACTGTCTAGTACGATAGAGTGAAACAAATTTTCTAGCAGTATACCTAGTAAACTGTCTAGTGTGATAGAGTGAAACAAATTTTCTAGCAGTATACCTAGTAAACTGTCTAGTACGATAGAGTGAAACAAATTTTCTAGCAGTATACCTAGTAAACTGTCTAGTACGATAGAGTGAAACAAATTTTCTAGCAGTAGACCTAGTAAACTGTCTAGTGTGATAGAGTGAAACAAATTTTCTAGCAGCAGACTTAGTAAACTGTCTAGTACGATAGAGTGAAACAAATTTTCTAGCAGTATACCTAGTAAACTGTCTAGTACGATAGAGTGAAACAAATTTTCTAGCAGTATACCTAGTAAACTGTCTAGTGTGATAGAGTGAAACAAATTTTCTAGCAGCAGACCTAGTAAACTGTCTAGTACGATAGAGTGAAACAAATTTTCTAGCAGTATACCTAGTAAACTGTCTAGTACGATAGAGTGAAACAAATTTTCTAGCAGTATACCTAGTAAACTGTCTAGTACAATAGAGTGAAACAAATTTTCTAGCAGCAGACCTAGTAAACTGTCTAGTGTGATAGAGTGAAACAAATTTTCTAGCAGCAGACCTAGTAAACTGTCTAGTACGATAGAGTGAAACAAATTTTCTAGCAGTAGACCTAGTAAACTGTCTAGTACGATAGAGTGAAACAAATTTTCTAGCAGTATACCTAGTAAACTGTCTAGTACGATAGAGTGAAACAAATTTTCTAGCAGTATACCTAGTAAACTGTCTAGTACAATAGAGTGAAACAAATTTTCTAGCAGCAGACCTAGTAAACTGTCTAGTGTGATAGAGTGAAACAAATTTTCTAGCAGCAGACCTAGTAAACTGTCTAGTACGATAGAGTGAAACAAATTTTCTAGCAGTAGACCTAGTAAACTGTCTAGTATGATAGAGTGAAACAAATTTTCTAGCAGTAGGTCTACCGGTTGATTCAATATAATCTTCTCATTTTATGTCAGCAAAAAACCTTACCCAGAGAAGGTGTATG
The DNA here is from genome assembly GCA_037127315.1 of Ascarosepion bandense. Classification (NCBI taxonomy): domain Eukaryota; kingdom Metazoa; phylum Mollusca; class Cephalopoda; order Sepiida; family Sepiidae; genus Ascarosepion; species Ascarosepion bandense. The sequence goes on along the minus strand of JBBBDQ010002226.1, from coordinate 517,664 downwards.
AGTCACTCTCCTGGAGATAGATTATGGAGAGAAAAATCTTTAGCACGACACAGCAAACCAAATTTCCCAAAAGAAGACCTAGCAAATGATTCAATATCATCTTTCCATTTCATGTCAACAAAAAAACGTTAGCCCAAGAAGGTGCAATATGTCACTTTCCTGGAGATAGATTCTGGAGAGAAACTGTCTAGCAGAACACAGCAAACCAAATTTCCCAGCAGTCGACCTAGCGGTTGATTCAATACAATCTTTCCATTTCATGTCAACAAAAAAACGTTAGCCCAAGAAGGTGCAATGTGTCACTCTCATGGAGATAGATTCTGGAGAGAAACAGTCTAGCAGAACACAGCAAACCAAATTTCCCAGCAGTCGACCTAGCGGTTGATTCAATACAATCTTTCCATTTCATGTCAACAAAAAACTGTTAGCCCAAGAAGGTGCAATGTGTCACTCTCCTGGAGATAGATTCTGGAGAGAAACTGTCTAGCTCAACACAGCAAACTGAATTTTGAAGTAGTTGACCTAGCGGTTGATTCAATACAATCTTTCCATTTCATGTCAACAAAAACCTTAGTCCGTGAAGGTGCATGCATTACTTTCCTGGAGATAGATACTGGAGATAAAAACTGTCTAGCATGACACAGTGAAACATCTTTCCTAGCAGAAGACCTAGCAGTTGTTTTAATATAATCTTTCTATTTCATACTAGCAGTATAGCCCGGCATTGCTCAGGTGTAATGAAAGCTTTAAAGCTAATCCATGGTCCCAGACTCTTTGGACGTTGACATAAAAGACTAAAGGCAATAGTTGTTTCCAGTTAAAGCAAAACTGTAGGCTGAAAGAAAAATGAATAGATGTAAGTCAAATTTTCATTTCCTGGTATTGATATCAAATTTTCTGCACTGTTGTAAGAACTGCAACCTTGAAACTTCTGAATATAGTTTTTTTATGTCTTTGTCTATGAGTGTATCAAATTTGATTAAAATTGGACCACTCTTTTTATAACAAAATTTTTTCGATTATCGATTTTTGATATTTATCAGGGGTACCTCGACAGAAAACCTAGCTAAGAACACTTGCAGACACTTATAGTAGAACTGTGTAAATTTTCAAGAAAATCGGTTCAGCCGTTTTGGAGTCTATAGGTAACGGACACACACACACACACACACACACACACACACACACACACACACACACACACACACAAAGTTCCATTTATAAATAAGTTTAGATCAGTGGAAAATATTAATCAGAAAGTACGAAAGTACTATGAGTAACCCTTTTAGAGGATTGCAGCAGGCATGCTGATGGAAAATAAAAAGACTTCTCTAGGTGATTAAGTTTTTCTCAAAGTATACTTTAGTCTTGAAAAATATATTTTACACTTGAAATGTTTTTAATAAAAAAAATTATGCTGTGTTGACAGACTTATCAATATGGCCGATTTTTCTTGACAATCAGCAAAGAAAATTGATTTCAATTTAAATTGATTTTGAAATACAGTAAAGTATTTTGGTCATTAGAAATATTAAACTGGAAATTATCTTGAAATAAAAACTAAAATAAAAGGTTCAAGATGTTTTATTTTATAAATGCGTTCTAAACCTAAGGCATCGCAATATTTTTGGGAGGAAGCTATATATAGATAATTGTACATTGGTTCATTAATAATTGTAAAGCCTTTTGACAAAATATCACTTAATTTACACATATTTTTCAAAGTAGTCCCTTTGCTCAATTTACCTAATTCAGTATTGACTATTAACATTAAAGATCAAACATTTTGCAGTGAAAATATTAGATTAAAATTTACTAAATGACTTTGTGAGACCATGGACTTATTGATCTGCTTTTGAGTTTGAAATGCTTCAGTGTGAGACATTCACTGATAAAAAAAAAAATTGTCAAAAGAAAGGATTCACGTGTGTATTGTCTGAGTAAATATTTGCAGAAGTGTCTGACGCTAGAAACAGCTACTTTTCATTACAGCCAGCACCAGATAACATAGCTTCATCCGATATTACAAAGATTTGGGCCTTGGGAATTGGATGGTTTCATAGCTGTAAGAAAGCGACCGTTACAATGGTTGTCGTATCACCTTCATCACAGAGTTCCAACTTCGGTTCTATTTAGATTAGATTAAGATAAGACAGCAAAAACAACTCCAGGGAGAAGATTGGACCGAGACTTAGAAGAAAGATTACTGAAGTATTGCCATCAAGGAGGTCAAAGAACAAAGCAAACACAGACAGCCCTCCTTGCTACCACAATAAAAAAAATATAGAAATGCTTATGTAGATTTCTTAGTTGTTGTAAAAATTATTTCCAATTTGAAATTGAGACTTAAACCTTTAAATCCGAGTTTTGTGCAAACAGGATTTTTTTAAGTGTTTAATAAAAAATAATTTTATCAGGTTGCTTGAAAAGTAATTATACTTTTCCAATAGGAATATAAAAAAAAACAAGACATAACTTCTTAAGAACATGGATGATAATGGCTCTCAACAGCTTCCTTTTTTGTAGCTTTTATCAACATTGTCTCTTTGCCAAGCCTCCCAACCCCTATTCTGTCCTCCATTTACACAAACTACCATTCGTCCGGGCATTGAAAACTGTTGCCATATCTGGCCAGGTGCTTCTGCTACTCATCTCCAGGTTCTTGACAAAATACCAAAAAAATCTGCAATGTAATCAGTTCTCACTTTCACACCATGATGTGACATGGTTTCACTCCAATGTGACATGGTGACACCAGTCACTTTCACACCAATGTGACATGGTTTCCCATCTGACTTTTCTACAAATATTTTCAAGTCAACCGCTCTCGTGAGTCTTTTACCCTGGTGTCCTGTCTGCATAAATATAAGTGTGTCACAAGATTGGCATCTTTTATTTTTGAAATAGTTAAATGTAACTACCACTTCTACACGAAGAGTTTCTTTTCTTGCATGTCACTTCCAGGTTAAGTTTATGAGTCCAAAAAATTCATACAGTGATATTCCCAAGAAACATGACTCAAGATCAAAGTCTTTGTTCAATCTTAACCCAAAGAGTTGTGAGTTCAATACCTTCATACAGCAATGGTGAACAAAAAACTTGCAGAGATAAGTTAAAGACAAATTAATAGGACATGCTGAAGTGGCATGACTCATGGAACAAGAAAAATCTACCCTAGTGATTGAAATAAAAGGTTGGGTTTGAAATTCGAATCAGCTGAAGTTCGGAGAGTGCAACAGCCAAAATATTGTGAATATGACAATAAAGATGAGAACAACTGTCCAAACAATGTAAATAGTGTAAATAATTACAAAACCTCATCTCAGAAATATAGAAAAATATTGAAGGTGAATATGGCAACAAATATGAGGACAACAGTCTGAACAATGTAAATTGTGTAAATAATTACAATACCTCATCTCAGAAATATAGACAGATATTGAAGGTGAATATGGCAACAAAGATGAGGACTACAGTTTGAATAATGTAAATAGTGTAAATAACTACAAAACCTCATCTCAGAAATATAGACAGATATTGAAGGTGAATATGGCAACAAATATGAGGACAACAGTCTGAACAATGTAAATAGTGTAAATAATTACAATACCTCATCTCAGAAATATAGACAGATATTGAAGGTGAATATGGCAACAAAGATGAGGACAACAGTCCGAACAATGTAAATTGTATAAATAATTACAATACCTCATCTCAGAAATATAGACAGATATTGAAGGAGAATATGGCAACAAAGATGAGGACAACAGTCTGAACAATGTAAATTGTGTAAATAATTACAATACCTCATCTCAGAAATATAGACAGATATTGGAGGTGAATATGGCAACAAAGATGAGGACAACAGTCCGAACAATGTAAATTGTATAAATAATTACAATACCTTATCTCAGAAATATAGACAGATATTGAAGGAGAATATGGCAACAAAGATGAGGACAACAGTCCAAACAATGTAAATAGTGTAAATAATTACAATACCTCATCTCAGAAATATAGACAGATATTGAAGGTGAATATGGCAACAAAGATGAGGACAACAGTCTGAACAATGTAAATAGTGTAAATAATTACAATACCTCATCTCAGAAATATAGACAGATATTGGAGGTGAATATGGCAACAAAGATGAGGAAAACAGTCCAAACAATGTAAATAGTGTAAATAATTACAATACCTCATCTCAGAAATATAGACAGATATTGAAGGTGAATATGGCAACAAAGATGAGGACAACAGTCTGAACAATGTAAATAGTGTAAATAATTACAATACCTCATCTCAGAAATATAGACAGATATTGAAGGTGAATATGGCAACAAAGATGAGGACAACAGTCCGAACAATGTAAATTGTATAAATAATTACAATACCTCATCTCAGAAATATAGACAGATATTGAAGGAGAATATGGCAACAAATATGAGGACAACAGTCTGAACAATGTAAATTGTGTAAATAATTACAATACCTCATCTCAGAAATATAGACAGATATTGAAGGTGAATATGGCAACAAAGATGAGGACTACAGTTTGAATAATGTAAATAGTGTAAATAACTACAAAACCTCATCTCAGAAATATAGACAGATATTGAAGGTGAATATGGCAACAAATATGAGGACAACAGTCTGAACAATGTAAATAGTGTAAATAATTACAATACCTCATCTCAGAAATATAGACAGATATTGAAGGTGAATATGGCAACAAAGATGAGGACAACAGTCCGAACAATGTAAATTGTATAAATAATTACAATACCTCATCTCAGAAATATAGACAGATATTGAAGGAGAATATGGCAACAAATATGAGGACAACAGTCTGAACAATGTAAATTGTGTAAATAATTACAATACCTCATCTCAGAAATATAGACAGATATTGGAGGTGAATATGGCAACAAAGATGAGGACAACAGTCCGAACAATGTAAATTGTATAAATAATTACAATACCTTATCTCAGAAATATAGACAGATATTGAAGGAGAATATGGCAACAAAGATGAGGACAACAGTCCGAACAATGTAAATTGTATAAATAATTACAATACCTTATCTCAGAAATATAGACAGATATTGAAGGAGAATATGGCAACAAAGATGAGGACAACAGTCCAAACAATGTAAATTGTATAAATAATTACAATACCTTATCTCAGAAATATAGACAGATATTGAAGGAGAATATGGCAACAAAGATGAGGACAACAGTCTGAACAATGTAAATTGTGTAAATAATTACAATACCTCATCTCAGAAATATAGACAGATATTGGAGGTGAATATGGCAACAAAGATGAGGACAACAGTCCAAACAATGTAAATAGTGTAAATAATTACAATACCTCATCTCAGAAATATAGACAGATATTGAAGGTGAATATGGCAACAAAGATGAGGACAACAGTCTGAACAATGTAAATAGTGTAAATAATTACAATACCTCATCTCAGAAATATAGACAGATATTGAAGGTGAATATGGCAACAAAGATGAGGACAACAGTCCGAACAATGTAAATTGTATAAATAATTACAATACCTCATCTCAGAAATATAGACAGATATTGAAGGAGAATATGGCAACAAATATGAGGACAACAGTCTGAACAATGTAAATTGTGTAAATAATTACAATACCTCATCTCAGAAATATAGACAGATATTGAAGGTGAATATGGCAACAAAGATGAGGACAACAGTCCGAACAATGTAAATTGTGTAAATAATTACAATACCTCATCTCAGAAATATAGACAGATATTGAAGGTGAATATGGCAACAAAGATGAGAACAACAGTCTGAACAATGTAAATAGTGTAAATAATTACAATACCTCATCTCAGAAATATAGACAGATATTGAAGGTGAATATGGCAACAAAGATGAGGACAACAGTCTGAACAATGTAAATTGTATAAATAATTACAATACCTCATCTCAGAAATATAGACAGATATTGAAGGTGAATATGGCAACAAATATGAGGACAACAGTCCGAACAATGTAAATTGTATAAATAATTACAATACCTCATCTCAGAAATATAGACAGATATTGAAGGAGAATATGGCAACAAATATGAGGACAACAGTCTGAACAATGTAAATTGTGTAAATAATTACAATACCTCATCTCATAAATATAGACAGATATTGAAGGTGAATATGGCAACAAAGATGAGGACTACAGTTTGAATAATGTAAATAGTGTAAATAACTACAAAACCTCATCTCAGAAATATAGACAGATATTGAAGGTGAATATGGCAACAAATATGAGGACAACAGTCTGAACAATGTAAATAGTGTAAATAATTACAATACCTCATCTCAGAAATATAGACAGATATTGAAGGTGAATATGGCAACAAAGATGAGGACAACAGTCCGAACAATGTAAATTGTATAAATAATTACAATACCTCATCTCAGAAATATAGACAGATATTGAAGGAGAATATGGCAACAAAGATGAGGACAACAGTCTGAACAATGTAAATTGTGTAAATAATTACAATACCTTATCTCAGAAATATAGACAGATATTGGAGGTGAATATGGCAACAAAGATGAGGACAACAGTCCGAACAATGTAAATTGTATAAATAATTACAATACCTTATCTCAGAAATATAGACAGATATTGAAGGAGAATATGGCAACAAAGATGAGGACAACAGTCCAAACAATGTAAATAGTGTAAATAATTACAATACCTCATCTCAGAAATATAGACAGATATTGAAGGAGAATATGGCAACAAAGATGAGGACAACAGTCCAAACAATGTAAATAGTGTAAATAATTACAATACCTCATCTCAGAAATATAGACAGATATTGAAGGAGAATATGGCAACAAAGATGAGGACAACAGTCCAAACAATGTAAATAGTGTAAATAATTACAATACCTCATCTCAGAAATATAGACAGATATTGAAGGAGAATATGGCAACAAAGATGAGGACAACAGTCTGAACAATGTAAATTGTGTAAATAATTACAATACCTCATCTCAGAAATATAGACAGATATTGAAGGTGAATATGGCAACAAAGATGAGGACTACAGTTTGAATAATGTAAATAGTGTAAATAACTACAAAACCTCATCTCAGAAATATAGACAGATATTGAAGGTGAATATGGCAACAAATATGAGGACAACAGTCTGAACAATGTAAATAGTGTAAATAATTACAATACCTCATCTCAGAAATATAGACAGATATTGAAGGAGAATATGGCAACAAAGATGAGGACAACAGTCTGAACAATGTAAATTGTGTAAATAATTACAATACCTCATCTCAGAAATATAGACAGATATTGGAGGTGAATATGGCAACAAAGATGAGGACAACAGTCCGAACAATGTAAATTGTATAAATAATTACAATACCTTATCTCAGAAATATAGACAGATATTGAAGGAGAATATGGCAACAAAGATGAGGACAACAGTCCGAACAATGTAAATTGTATAAATAATTACAATACCTTATCTCAGAAATATAGACAGATATTGAAGGAGAATATGGCAACAAAGATGAGGACAACAGTCCAAACAATGTAAATTGTATAAATAATTACAATACCTTATCTCAGAAATATAGACAGATATTGAAGGAGAATATGGCAACAAAGATGAGGACAACAGTCTGAACAATGTAAATTGTGTAAATAATTACAATACCTCATCTCAGAAATATAGACAGATATTGGAGGTGAATATGGCAACAAAGATGAGGACAACAGTCCAAACAATGTAAATAGTGTAAATAATTACAATACCTCATCTCAGAAATATAGACAGATATTGAAGGTGAATATGGCAACAAAGATGAGGACAACAGTCTGAACAATGTAAATAGTGTAAATAATTACAATACCTCATCTCAGAAATATAGACAGATATTGAAGGTGAATATGGCAACAAAGATGAGGACAACAGTCCGAACAATGTAAATTGTATAAATAATTACAATACCTCATCTCAGAAATATAGACAGATATTGAAGGAGAATATGGCAACAAATATGAGGACAACAGTCTGAACAATGTAAATTGTGTAAATAATTACAATACCTCATCTCAGAAATATAGACAGATATTGAAGGTGAATATGGCAACAAAGATGAGGACAACAGTCCGAACAATGTAAATTGTGTAAATAATTACAATACCTCATCTCAGAAATATAGACAGATATTGAAGGTGAATATGGCAACAAAGATGAGAACAACAGTCTGAACAATCTAAATAGTGTAAATAATTACAATACCTCATCTCAGAAATATAGACAGATATTGAAGGTGAATATGGCAACAAAGATGAGGACAACAGTCTGAACAATGTAAATTGTATAAATAATTACAATACCTCATCTCAGAAATATAGACAGATATTGAAGGTGAATATGGCAACAAAGATGAGGACAACAGTCCGAACAATGTAAATTGTATAAATAATTACAATACCTCATCTCAGAAATATAGACAGATATTGAAGGAGAATATGGCAACAAATATGAGGACAACAGTCTGAACAATGTAAATTGTGTAAATAATTACAATACCTCATCTCAGAAATATAGACAGATATTGAAGGTGAATATGGCAACAAAGATGAGGACTACAGTTTGAATATTGTAAATAGTGTAAATAACTACAAAACCTCATCTCAGAAATATAGACAGATATTGAAGGTGAATATGGCAACAAATATGAGGACAACAGTCTGAACAATGTAAATAGTGTAAATAATTACAATACCTCATCTCAGAAATATAGACAGATATTGAAGGTGAATATGGCAACAAAGATGAGGACAACAGTCCGAACAATGTAAATTGTATAAATAATTACAATACCTCATCTCAGAAATATAGACAGATATTGAAGGAGAATATGGCAACAAAGATGAGGACAACAGTCTGAACAATGTAAATTGTGTAAATAATTACAATACCTCATCTCAGAAATATAGACAGATATTGGAGGTGAATATGGCAACAAAGATGAGGACAACAGTCCGAACAATGTAAATTGTATAAATAATTACAATACCTTATCTCAGAAATATAGACAGATATTGAAGGAGAATATGGCAACAAAGATGAGGACAACAGTCCAAACAATGTAAATAGTGTAAATAATGACAATACCTCATCTCAGAAATATAGACAGATATTGAAGGTGAATATGGCAACAAAGATGAGGACAACAGTCTGAACAATGTAAATAGTGTAAATAATTACAATACCTCATCTCAGAAATATGGACAGATATTGGAGGTGAATATGGCAACAAAGATGAGGACAACAGTCCAAACAATGTAAATAGTGTAAATAATTACAATACCTCATCTCAGAAATATAGACAGATATTGAAGGTGAATATGGCAACAAAGATGAGGACAACAGTCTGAACAATGTAAATAGTGTAAATAATTACAATACCTCATCTCAGAAATATAGACAGATATTGAAGGTGAATATGGCAACAAAGATGAGGACAACAGTCCGAACAATGTAAATTGTATAAATAATTACAATACCTCATCTCAGAAATATAGACAGATATTGAAGGAGAATATGGCAACAAATATGAGGACAACAGTCTGAACAATGTAAATTGTGTAAATAATTACAATACCTCATCTCAGAAATATAGACAGATATTGAAGGTGAATATGGCAACAAAGATGAGGACTACAGTTTGAATAATGTAAATAGTGTAAATAACTACAAAACCTCATCTCAGAAATATAGACAGATATTGAAGGTGAATATGGCAACAAATATGAGGACAACAGTCTGAACAATGTAAATAGTGTAAATAATTACAATACCTCATCTCAGAAATATAGACAGATATTGAAGGTGAATATGGCAACAAAGATGAGGACAACAGTCCGAACAATGTAAATTGTATAAATAATTACAATACCTCATCTCAGAAATATAGACAGATATTGAAGGAGAATATGGCAACAAAGATGAGGACAACAGTCTGAACAATGTAAATTGTGTAAATAATTACAATACCTCATCTCAGAAATATAGACAGATATTGGAGGTGAATATGGCAACAAAGATGAGGACAACAGTCCGAACAATGTAAATTGTATAAATAATTACAATACCTTATCTCAGAAATATAGACAGATATTGAAGGAGAATATGGCAACAAAGATGAGGACAACAGTCCAAACAATGTAAATAGTGTAAATAATTACAATACCTCATCTCAGAAATATAGACAGATATTGAAGGTGAATATGGCAACAAAGATGAGGACAACAGTCTGAACAATGTAAATAGTGTAAATAATTACAATACCTCATCTCAGAAATATAGACAGATATTGAAGGTGAATATGGCAACAAAGATGAGGACAACAGTCCGAACAATGTAAATTGTATAAATAATTACAATACCTCATCTCAGAAATATAGACAGATATTGAAGGTGAATATGGCAACAAACAAATATGAGGACAACAGTCTGAACAATGTAAATTGTGTAAATAATTACAATACCTCATCTCAGAAATATAGACAGATATTGAAGGTGAATATGGCAACAAAGATGAGGACAACAGTCCGAACAATGTAAATTGTGTAAATAATTACAATACCTCATCTCAGAAATATAGACAGATATTGAAGGTGAATATGGCAACAAAGATGAGAACAACAGTTTGAACAATGTAAATAATGTAAATAATTACAATACCTCATCTCTGAAATATAGACAGATATTGAAGGTGAATATGGCAACAAAGATGAGGATAACAGTTTGAATAATGTAAATAGTGTAAATAATTACAATACCTCATCTCAGAAATATAGACAGATATTGAAGGTGAATATGGCAACAAATATGAGGACAACAGTTTGAATAATGTAAATTATATAAATAATTACAATACCTCATCTCAGAAATATAGACAGATATTGAAGGAGAATATGGCAACAAATATGAGGACAACAGTCTGAACAATGTAAATTGTGTAAATAATTACAATACCTCATCTCAGAAATATAGACAGATATTGAAGGTGAATATGGCAACAAAGATGAGGACAACAGTCCGAACAATGTAAATTGTGTAAATAATTACAATGCCTCATCTCAGAAATATAGACAGATATTGAAGGAGAATATGGCAACAAATATGAGGACAACAGTCTGAACAATGTAAATTGTGTAAATAATTACAATACCTCATCTCAGAAATATAGACAGATATTGAAGGTGAATATGGCAACAAAGATGAGGACAACAGTCCGAACAATGTAAATTGTGTAAATAATTACAATACCTCATCTCAGACATATAGACAGATATTGAATGTGAATATGGCAACAAAGATGAGGACAACAGTCCGAACAATGTAAATTGTGTAAATAATTACAATACCTCATCTCAGAAATATAGAAAAATATTGAAGGTGAATATGGCAACAAAGATGAGGACTACAGTTTGAATAATGTAAATAGTGTAAATAACTACAAAACCTCATCTCAGTAATACAGACGAACCCTATACTTTGTTTAGCATTTAGAATGCATATTTTTTACTAATCCAGCACTTCTGAACTTGTTTGATGTTGATTTCTCCAATTCGTAGTCCGTGTCTTTGGCTTTTTCTCTTGCTTATCACCATATTTTCTGTTTTCTTTTAAATGATAGTTTGTCCTTTCTTTTCACTTTCCTTGAATTTCTTTGAAATGAAAAGATGTCTTATACGTAGCAGCAGGCAGAGACAGCTGATGTCCCTGTAACACGTATCCTTGTCACATGCCCCTTTCTATTTTTGTCTATCTTCGCTTTTTTCACCCCTAAACCATTTTTACTCTATATTTTTATTTTAATAAACCCTATAACAATTCGATGAAAAAAAAAACAACTTGTTTTCACTTATAAATAAGTTTAGGAATTGCATTATAGAAATAGTAAACGTATCTGCTTTATTTTGAATTAAAACTAATTTAATTAAAATAAACATATCTTTAAAAACTAAATTCTATGGAACATTTGTGCACACTAGTAAAAATAATTCCTAATATAAACCAGTTTAAAATAAAGTGTGACACTGAGATCCAACGGTATATTGGCATAGCCAAGGATGCATTCAAAAGGCTGAGTAGAGTATTAAGAGATAGGAAGATTTAATTAGAAACAGAGAAAAGAGTACTTGATTGTTATGTGACATTTGTCCTCATATATGACAGCGAATGCTGGACAATCTCATCAAAGATAGACTCAAAGTAACAGAAATATGGTTCTCCAGAATGATACTGAAGATACCATTGACCAAACATGTGAGAAACAATAACGTTTTGGAGAGGATGGAAGCAAAAAGGAATCTTATTCTTAGCTTCGGAAAGAGACAGCTGAGGTTTCTGAGACACAAATGAGGAAGGAAGGCTTGGAGAATCGAATACTCACAGGATAGATAGAAGGAAAGAGAGGCAAGGGATAGGGGCATGATCATCAACATTCTGAAGAAATATGGCAGATAAAGAAGTAATTAATAAATTACAAAAATGTGCTTATATATATATATTCAATGTGATCCCTGTGGTTGATGGGGCTTTGTGAGTTTTTTTATATTCGGCCCCATCAAAGTCAGTGATAGTCTCAATCTCGAGGCTGTTACTATATTCATTAAATTCTCTGAATATATTAATATTTTACTTTATTGATATCTAAAATTAATATTATTATTTATTATTAATATATTAAATTAATTTATATAATAAATCATAATCATCGTCTAATTTTTCTTGATATATATATAATCCTTCTTTCATATATCCTTTTCAGTTTTTATCAAATTTTACAATCATGACATCTGACAGAGTAAAAGACATGCTAAATTATATCTTGGGCAATCATGTCTTGAAAGAGACATGACTGAATGGGCAGAAGATTATCTCACAGTAGGTTGCCATTACTTTCTGCGGTAGACTGGTTGCCAGCCAAGGCTATAGAACCCAATCTGTCTTATTATTTAATCCATAACTGGAGGGAAGCGCAAATACTCTTTCCCAAGAGTATTTGTGCGTAAGTGAATGCAAGGAATTCAACTGGAATGCCTGGCCCAAAGAATAAACATTTAACAAGCCCTAACCACCATGGGACACATTGGTTCACATAGCTTCCAGTTCACTAAAACCCTGAACAAAGAAATAAAAATGACCGCCAGAAAGTTTAATAATAACAGGCTGTTCCCATCTGAAGATAATGCCTTCAAGTTGCAAGAAGGCTTTCTGCAAATAAAAGGGTGTGCACTCACTGTTTCTGTTTCAAGGACATTGGCAGCCATTTTGTTTCATGGCAGAAATCAGTATGGTTCCCACTTTGCTGTAGAAAAAGATTTTCCAACACCAAAAATATATAACAGAGAAACCAATACCTGCTATATACACATCCAACTAAAATAAGGTAGATTTTATTGTGTTACATGGTACCAGGAATAGGAAAAATGCCTAAACCAAACTGCTTTTTAATTTAAGATAATTTCTAAAAACCCTGCAAAAAAAGAAAAACATTTAAATTATAAGAAAGCAACTGCAAGAGAAAAAAATTTACTCGAGTTAATACTTTGATTTTGTCATATGGTGGAAACTTTGATTTACTTTGATATTTTTTATTTCTTTCAGGCCACATTGTTCACAACATCAATTTTTTTCATGATATTTTTACAGAAGCCTTTATTTTCCTGTAAAAAGAACTGATGCACCTATTAGATGTTTTCTTTTTGTTTTTTCTTACGCTGACTGAAGAAAAGCTTCACGTTATCCGAAAGAATTCTCTAGATTCTCTGAATACTTCATACTGAGAAAGGTAGGATGGTTCGTACATATGCCCAGAAAAAGTATCAGTTATAATTTGATATGAGTCATTAGATGATGTGAGGGTGGTGTAATGGTTATTGGGATGAAAAATGGAATCAGCTAGATATGTTCAAATTCTGGCTGAATCTGTTGTCTTCGTATTGGAAGAAATGTTTTCCTGGGAAAGACATTCAGCCATCTTATTTTCTTTTTTTAAAATTAAAATCATTTCACCCACCAAGCAAGTCACTAAGATGCAAGCATTTATAAGTGTTTGAAAATTTGGAAAAATAAATAGTACAAGAACAAAAATTAAAAAGACAGAAGATAATGATTGACATTGTATTTAAGGGTTACTGAGTGTGAAAGAATGAGAAAAAGAAAAACATTATTAAGGAGAGAGAACAATAAAAGAACAGGAATTAAGAAGACAGAAGATAACAATTGACATTGCATTTAAGGGTTACTGAGGGTGAAAGAATGAGATAAAGAAGAACATTATTAAGGAGAGAGAACAATAAAAGAACAGGAATTAAGAAGACAGAAGATAACAATTGACATTGCATTTAAGGGTTACTGAGTGTGAAAGAATGAGATAAAGAAGAACATTATTCAGGAGAGAGAACAATAAAAGAACAGGAATTAAGAAGACAGAAGATAACAACTGACATTGCATTTAAGGGTTACTGAGTGTGAAAGAATGAATAAAAGAAAAACATTTTTAAGCTGAAAGAACAATAAAAGAAGAGGAATTAAGAAGATGATAGATAATGATTGACATTATATTTAAATTTTTGAACATCAGTGTTAACTGGGAAGCATGAAGCGAGATGAAACTTCTACAAGTGAGAAGTGCAATAGAAGAAACTATTAGTATAGAACAATGCAAGCATGCTACCAATTGAGTACTGCATTTAAATTCATAAATTCTACGTATCATGGAGTTAAGTTCATCTGAACAATTACCAGGAAAATATTTATAGAAAAGGCACAGAAAATATTACAGCAATGAAAGTGTGACTGAAGCCAAGATACCATGTCAGGACTAATAACATAGCAAATTCTTCAAAAAAATATCTAAATATATAGCATAAAGAGCAGAGCAGATGGAGCCGCACTATTCAAACATGGATGAAAGATATACTATAAAATAGAGCGAGATTAGTTGTTGTGCATGATACAGCAAAACAACTTCCCTAGCAGCAAATCTAATAATTGATTTGATCTTTCCACTTCAAATTTCAGTTACTTTTTATTACATAAGTAGAATTAGTAGTAATATTATCATGAATTTTATTTTTATTAAATGAGGCATTGTCAATCATTATCAATTTTTGACAAGGATTTTGTTCATCTTCATTTCAATTGCTTTTTATTACTTTAGTAGAGTTAGTAGGAATATGATCTTGAATTTTATTGTTATTAGTTGAAGCATTGTCAGTCATTATTAATTTTTGAATAGAATTTCTTTCATCTTAATTTCAATTGCTTTATATTACATTAGTCGCATCAGTAGTAATATTATCTTGAATTTTATTATTATTAAATGAAGCATTGTCAATCATTTTCAATTTTTGACTAGGATTTCTTTCATCTTAATTTCAATAAAAGAACAGGCATTAAAAAATTATTGACATTAGATTCTTGAAGATTACAAGCAAAAAGGTCAGAAGAGAGTTCCACAAGCAAGAAGTACGAGTGAAGAAACAGTTAGAATAGAGCTTATATTAGAATATAACCATTTTGACTGTAAAATGATGAGACCTTGTTTTCAATCTAGTCAGTCAGTCAGTCAGTCAGTCAGTTAAGTGCCATACGCGATACACGCTTGGGCGATCATGTCTCAAAAGAGACATGACTGACTGGGCAGAAAATTATCCCGCAGTAGGTTGCCATTGCTTTCTGCGGTAGACTGGTTGCCGACCAAGGCTATAGAACCCAATCTGTCCTGTTATTTGACTCATAGCTAGAGCAGAAAGAGATGTATTATATTTTTAAGTAGTAATTAGTCGGGGTCAGTTTATTACTTCATAATAATATAAAATTGATCCCCCACTTTATGCCCAGTAAAAGCCTTAATCATGTTTCCAACTATTATATTCAGTCAGTCAGTTAAGTGCCATACGTGAAACACGCTTGGGCAATCATGTCTCAAAAGAGACATGACTGACTGGGCAGAAAATTATCCCGCAGTAGGTTGCCATTGCTTTCTGCGGTAGACTGGTTGCCGACCAAGGCTACAGAACCCAATCTGTCCTGTCATTTAACCCATAACTGGAAGGAATAGACGGATTAATACCTTTCCCAAGGGTATTTGCGCATAAGTGAATACAATGGATTCAACTGGAATTGGAACTCAGTTTCTTGATTTCTCATTCCAAGCAGATATCCAATGCACTACAACACACATCCTTCAATCTAGTACTGCACTTAAATTCATAGAGTCTAGGGACCATAGAGAAAAGTTCACCAGAACAATTACCATGAAATTATTTATGGAAAAGGAATAGAAAAGCTACATTAAGGTGGTGGGAAAGTCGAGATGCTAGGTTAGGACCACTAACATTGCAGGTTTTTTTAGGATTTTATCACCTATAGCACTAGCAGCAAAGCAGATGTGGCAGCATTATTCAAAGGATGGATAAATGGTCAAATTATAAATGTGTAACATAGATTTTGGAGGGAAGAATTGTCAAACATTTGAGCACAGACAAGGTTTTGTAGAGGATGTAAATGAAAAGGAAGCATGCTTATCAGCAGGAAGGTTTCTGTGGTTTCTGGGACATGTAATGAAGAATGAGGGCTTGGAGAATATGATACTCTCAAGGGGAGATATAGGGAAAAAGAGAAAGGGAAAAGCTGCACAAGACATACTTGATGGGCTTGAGTAAGTTGATGGTGGTGTGGGGTTTGCGAAAGATACCAAAAGAAAAATTTTAAGAGCAACAAGGGATAGGGCAAGAGAAAACCCATGATTGCCTACATCTTTAAGAAACATGGCACATGGAGAAGAAGATCCTTTATCCCAAAACCTCCAAGATTTCAAATTTTTCAGGTGCTGACATGACTTACCATAAACAGAAGATTTCAGAAAAGCCCTGAGAAGAATCCCTAGATAATCTGCAGCTGTTGTAAGTGACCTCATCTACTCTGGTAGGCAGGGTCCAGTCCAGCTACATAGCCTATGTTGACACCAGTTTTTCTTAACGTTCTTCACAGCAACATTTATTTGGAGATTACCAGTTGTTTTGTGCTCAGTAAAGATATTATTCAAAATGTCAAAAAGTCCTGCATTTATTTTTTTTTGTAAGTAGTGATCGTGTTTTTTCTACAAATACAGAATTTATTATTTGAAATGCCAAAACGTCTGGCAGATATCCATATAGGTCATAAAAAAAATTGTCTAGCATGAGACAGTTAAACAACTTTCCTAGCAGCAGAACACTAGCCTGAGTCAGTTTTAGAAGGTTAGCATCAGTCATGCTAAAAGAAAGCCGAAAGAGGTTTCTCAAATGATTAATCAGTTAAGTGCCATGCGTGATACACGCTTTGGGCGATCATGTCTCAAAAGAGACATGAATGACTGGGTAGAAGATTATCTCACAGTAGATTGCCATTACTTTCTGCGGTAGACTGGTTGCCTACCAAGACTATAGAACCCAATCTGTCCTATTATTTAACCCATAACTGGAGGGAAATACCTTTCCCAAGGGTATTTGTGCGTAAGTGAATACAGATGATTTTTAGAAAGCAATTTTTTTAGATGTATTAAATTTATCAAGCCATTTCTTGCCCCAGTTGACAGCAGACAGTAGGTCATTTTTTGAACCAGTAGAACATTTGAGCTTATCAATCCGATCAGATTTACAATTAAGACAAGAGTATGTAGTTGTGCATCCTGACATAATAACGAGTTCAGAACTGGTGTCATCATGAATGTCACTGATGATAAAAAATGAATTCAGAAATATTATAATCTTTCAAATTGTGACTGTTATGCCAGACCTTGTCAAATGATTTTGAGATGCCCAAAAGCAACAATTTTTCTCTCTGCGCAGTGTTTTTCTATTTTTTATTAATTTCTGTTTGTCATTTTCAGAATAATATTTAAAAAAATTTCTTCTTCTGTTTCCTTAGGTTGTTTATGGCATTTGTCTCAAGATGTCTTCAAGATGTTAATCTAAAGATTGATCAACTCTTTCTGCAATAATCATTAATACATCAGCAGTTGACCTCAAGAAGGAAGAGCAATATTTGTAGGTTACTTACCACGTGTTTTACACACTGTAAACATATTATTCAAAATGTCAAAAATTCTGCATTTATATATTTTTGTAAGTAGCGATCATGTTTTTGTACAAAGACAGAAATTATTATTTAAAATGTCAAAATGGATGGCAGATACCCATATGGGGGCATGAGAAAAAAGGATTTTTGTTTATCAATATCACAGAAAGTCAAGCTATTGGAAAAACTAAACAGGCACAACTGTCAAGCGTCTGACTGAGAAGTTTGGGGTTGAGACAATTGCCCAAAATGCCCTAAGGGAGCAAAAGGAGAAATTGTTAAAATTTTATGATAAAAGTGACAAATGGAAATTAATAGAAAAACACTACCCAGAGAAAAAAAAAATGATTTTCATTACGCACTGATGAATTGGATTCACCAACATCGTACTGAACATATGCCATTTATATAAAACCTTCAGGGTATATGTACAAGCTGTGTCATGTAATGTCATGGGATATCACATTTATGTTTGGGTTCCACTCACAAACTGATCCATTTTATAGATGCTATATACAAAACAAAATAGTCTGCATTCCAAAATTCAAAAACCAGAGCACTTCTAGTTCTAAGTATTTTGGGTAAAGGAATCTCAATTTGTATTACATATCATTTGGGTAATTTGTTGATACATGCTGGAGAGTGGTGTCCCAGTGCACTTTTTGATTTTATAATTAGCATGAAAGAATCCTAAAAATAATTTACAAATGCTATCCTAATAATAAAATAATTTCTAATACATTCATAATAGTATATCATTTCTAGTGCATTCCTAATAATAAAATAATTCCAAATGCATTCTTAATAATAAAATAATTTCCAATGCCTTCCTAATAATAAAATAATTCCCTATGCATTCCTAATAATAAAATAATTCCCTATGCATTCCTAATAATAAAGTAATTTCCAATGCATTCCTAATAGTAAAAACATTTCCAATGCATTCCTAATAATAAAATTATATATATATATATATATATATATATATATATATATATATATATATATAGGAAAAACTACTAAAATGTTGTAAGTTAAAAATGTATTTTTTTTGACAGTATTTATTTATTTCTATTATTATATACATATATTTGATATTTCAGACCGGCCTCATCCTTTCATCAGAAAAAATGATTTTAAAATTTTAAACTAGAAGCATCTGTCATGAAAAGAATTTGTCGCGAGAAGTGTTCGTCACGTGATGCAGAAAGCAACAGAGTCTAAATTCCAATGAGATATATATATATATATATCTATCATTGGAATATTAGGTTTGTATGCATTCAATAATTTCCAGTCTAAGTATCTTAGAATGATATTCTCTTATTTGTCTTCACTTTTTATAAAAAAAATTTTTTCTGTGTTGCTTCAGTGATTTTGCCTTACATATGAACATCATAAGACTAGCATGACCAATATCTGTATGTCTACAAAATTTATCAAAAATTTGTATAAAAATACCTTCTGGGTAAATGTATAAGCCGTGCTATGAAATGTAAAAAGTTACAATGTTTGCTTTCCTTTCCCAAACTGATCCATTTTATAGATGCTATATACAAATAAAATAGTCAACATTCCAAAATCCAAAAGAACAGTTGACCTCAACGAGCAAAGACCATATTCCTTGACTGAAAAAAGACCCTGTGAGGTGTGAAACTCAACCAATTCAGATTTAGTTAGAGCCTCTAGTCAGTCAGTCAGTCAGTTAAGTGCCATACGTGAAACACACATGGGTGATCATGTCTCAAAAAACACATGACTGACTGGGCAGAAGATTATCCAACAGTAGGTTGCCATTGCTTTCTGCGGTAGACTGGTTGCCAGCTAAGGCTATAGAACCCAATCTGTCCTGCTAAATAGCATAACTGGAGGGAAGAGACAGATTAATACCTTTCCCAAGGGTATTTGTGCATAAGTGAATGCAAGGAATTCAACTCAAATTTGAACTCAGCTCCCTGATTTCTCATTCCAAGCTGATATTCACTGCACCACAATGCACATCTTATATATATATATATATATATATATATAGTCATCTGCAGACAGATCTGTTTTGCTGTATCACAGCTCATCGCTACGGTTAGACATCCGATTGCTTTAAGCCAGGATTGAAACCCAACCGAATTAACATCAGTTGGTGATTCTACCTCTTAGCTATGGCCACTCGGTAAAGCCACTAATATTTTACCAAAGAGAGATAGACCAGTAATTTTAAGTTCACATGAGTTCTCAAAGAATGGAACTACAGAAGAGGATTTCCAGCAAGCCAGAAAGCTAGCATCAGCAAGACACTTATTGTCGAGTTTAAAGAGAAGAGGAGCCAGTTTGAGTGCACATTTCTCAAGGGCTATTACCATCAAGTCTACATGCTTTTGTGGGGATACAGTTTAAAGATGATAGCAGAAAATCATGGAAGGAGTTATATACATATCACTTAATAGAGACTCAGTTCTAAGTGGAAAGTCAAGAATAGGTAATCCAGTTGAGTAAAGAGTAGAATTGGAAGAGAAGTTACAAGCAAAACATTCTGCTTTATCAGCAGATGTTAACATCTGAAATTGAGTGAAGAGTGGAAGGTTAGAAAACGTACTCATATTTCAGACATTGTTACTGCACAGCCAGTAATCATGAGAGAAGAAGTTGTTAGAGGCGATGCAATACATCATTTAGCTCCTTAAAAAGTGTTATGTCGCCAAGTATAAATGAATAACTCAACAACAGAATCAGAATATAAGTTGTATTCCGCAGAAAGACGGTTAGTATGTACAGAAGTGATTAGTAATATTTACAATAGAAAGATACAATAGTCCAATCCGTCGTAAGACGTGTGTATACGTGATTACTTCCGGTATGCCACCGGAAGTGTGTCTAACTCTCGCACTGACTCTCAAGTGACTCTGCATGACTCTGTACGAACCCGTACGACTCTTCACGACTCTCTATGTAGAGAATCCACCATTGCTATATATAGCAATGGGGACAGTCCATTATGTAGTCCAATAGGAGCGGCGCCCTAACAAAAAGACACGTTTATGATTATTACCAGTAGAAATAAATAGGTATCTGTTGTGATCCAAATTGTCATGCTGGTATAGCTGTGATTCCTGTGGGTTATAGCAGCTGAACATGCTCGTATGAGCCACAGAAAAGATTGTGATTTCATCTGGCATTTCAAGCTTTGACTGAAGAGGAATGCTCTGTGTCACAGTTCTCAGTAGTATAGAATACAAATCCTATATCATCCATCAACCAGCTAAAAAAACACAGAATAAATTGCACACCCGCAACATCGAATTCAAACAACTACAATATTTGGGAAAAACCCAAAGTAAAATTGCACACCCACAAAATTGGATCCAACTGGCTAAAAGCTTTTCTTTTTCACAAGTCATTGTGAAAAACAATACTCTGGATCCTGACTGGTTGACAAATCGAGAAATTCAAAATATGTTACTCAACTGATACAAACAGAAAGAACAGAGGAAACACCTGCAACAAGACCACTTCAACGGCAGTAAAACATTTCACATCTCTCATCAACAAGAAAGGAGAAGTAACACAGTCTTACTAAGTTAAGTAGACTGATTTTACACACGCATTCTACCAATTACTACTATCTCTATTTGACTCTCTCTCTCTCTCTCTATCTTCAGGAATTCTCATTCACACTCCTTTTCAACAAAATTTAAAACACTTTCGTTTTCCAACTACTTAGCAGCTGATACATTAAAAGGAAAGAAACTTTGTGCTACTACTCTGTTTAATTACAAACTCAAAACAGACACTATATTCAAACAACATTCGTTCCAATCCAAAAGACACTTTTCTACCAAACAAAAGACACACAGAATTGTACAAATTGTTTGCATTGTATATATTGTCAAATATAATTTTTTCATATTTTTATAGAACATTTCTTATTATGTTGTCTTTTCTTGAAATTTGTGTTGTGTTTTTGTGGACCAAATAGCTTGCCTTAAATTCGCCTTTTTAATCTGGATTGTTCTAGACCCCGACAATAGGAAGGTTAAAAATATCAATCCAAGAGGCCCCACAAAGAAAGTCGTGAAATGAATCACAATTAGTATGCTGGTAATGGAAAGAAATTTTATGAAATGGAGGTTCCTAATTATCAGTAAATTTTTAATTTACTACAGTTGCTGCTTTTATTCTCTGATAATATTGTGTATGGATTTCTGTATTTACAAAAAAGTGTCCCATTACTTTACCATTTATAATTAGTAAATACAGTTTTCATTTCATAACTATATCTCTTACTGCTACAAATTAACACGGAATTTTCAAAGATTTTCAGATTTATTCATTATTCTAATTAAAATCTGAAAAAAAAAATTAAAATTTCATAAAAGTTCATTATTCATTGAAAAACTTTTTTTCATAGTGTGCATAATATATTTTATTCATGAAAGCAATTAAAAGCTTTCTGATTAAAAAAATATCTTAATTTTATTTATTTTAATATTCAGAGCAGATTTTCTCTAACTGCTGACCTTATTTGACAAAAAATTGATGATTTAAATTTACTGAGGACTTTTCCTTATAAGTACTTTAAATATTAAGTACTACAAAATATGATTTTTTGAAATTAAGTGAGTGGTGGGTAATGGACGTGAAAAGAAAATAGGTTTACAAAAATTTTCTAAAAAAAACATTTATAAAATAATTTCATTTATTTCTAAATAACTCCTGAAAGTTTCATTAAAATTCAACAATTATCTGATTTTAGCAACAATTTCTAAATCAATGCGTTTTGTTTTTTACTGCAGAAAGATGTTCAAATTTCCAATACTTAACCTTCCACCCCAATTTATTCATCTCGTTTAATGACTGCTTTTATTTTTAGTTTAATTTAATTTAATTTTTTTAAATCTCCTTATCTGTCTATCTACCTCTCTCTCTCTCTCTCTCTCTCTCTCTCTCTCTCTCTCTCTATTTCCAGCAAACAGTGACACCAAAATATTTCAACTCATTTCAATAGTGGCTGACAGAGAGAGAGAGAGAGAGAGAGAGAGAGAGAGAGACTGAGAGAGGGGGGGCTGAGAGAGCATAGGACCAATGGGGAAAGGGATGTAGAATGAATTATCGGAGGCATTTTACACTTAAATTCTTTAAAATAACGATTGATGATCCACGTATATTGTCTTATGTATAGGAAAAACTACTAAAAAGTTGTAAGTTTAAAAATTTATTTTTTTTGACAGTATTTATTTATTTCTATTATTATATATATATATTTGATATTTCAGACCAGCCTCCGGCCTTTCATCAGAAACAAATGGTTTGAAAATTTAAACTAGAAGCGTTCGTCGTGAGAAGTGTCTGTCGCGAGATGTTTACATCATGTGATGTAGAAAGCGATAGAGTTTTTTGAATATTTTTAAACGTAAACCTAAGTGTAATAATACTTATAAATGTTGTTTTAAAGAAAATTTTTTTAAGTGTATCTAAAAAATGTTTAACTATTGAAATATTTATAAAGAAAAATACTGGATTTTAAAATTAAATACATATAGGCTAGGGTTAAATAGGGACTTAGGTATTTTGAATCTTTAAATATTTCAATAGTTAAACATTTTTTAGATACACTTAAAAAGTTTTTCTTTAAAACAACATTTATAAGTATTATTACACTTAGGTTTATGTTTAAAAATATTCAAAAAACTCTATCGCTTTCCACATCACGTGATGTAAACATCTTGTGACAGACACTTCTCATGACAAACACTTTTAGTTTAAATTTTAAAATCATTTGTTTCTGATGAAAGGCTGAGATTGGGCTGAAAGATCAAATATATATATATATATATATATATATATATATATATATATATATATCCAAGGGAAAAAGGAATAAAGAAAAAATTAACAATGTTCAAAACATTAATTTAAAATAGTGCTCAATATAAAATAGAGCTATGAATATTTACTAAAAATTATAGTTTAGACAGATTACCTCAAATTTTACTTTTATTTCATACTACAAACTGTGATCTATTTAAAGTTTTATATAAAAAGAGATTTGCTAAATTTTAAATTAAGGTGAAAAATAAAAAAATAGAATAATTATAAAAACTAA
Organism: Ascarosepion bandense; assembly: GCA_037127315.1. Taxonomy (NCBI): domain Eukaryota; kingdom Metazoa; phylum Mollusca; class Cephalopoda; order Sepiida; family Sepiidae; genus Ascarosepion; species Ascarosepion bandense. The sequence continues at coordinate 493,404 of JBBBDQ010002226.1, read as the reverse complement.
ATTTAAATACAAAAATACACTAATACAGAAATGTTTATCAAATAGCAATTCCTATTCACTTTTAGCAAACTCTCTCCTACTTCCCCCACCCCATATACATTTCCTTATGTTTTCCGTTTGTTAAACGCAAAGGACTGACCATAAATGCTGTAAAGGACCAGACCTTATCTTCTATGGTTAAATCTGTCTATAAAATTTTCAACATATCCATTAATCATCTCCATCCTCTAATTCTTCCTTCTTTTTGTTCAAATTCTAACTGACAACTTACAACTTTCATTTTCCTTTTTCCTACCCCATCTACCTCTCACACACAATTTTGCCAAATATAAGATAAAGAATTTTCATTTTCTTTTCACACTACCCGATGAGAGATTGTCCTTTCAATGTCAAAACTAAATGTACACTTTGTAGTAGATATTAATTTGTACATGTTGTAAACTATAATTTTTAATTAATATATATATATATATATATATATATATATAATGATCCCACGATAATGTAAAAAAAAGTTTTAACCAAAGGTTTAAGGGTTTTAAAAAAGATTGCAAAAAATTAATTTTTACATAAAAAAAATCTATTGGTCTTCTTAATAATAACACAAAAATGTTTACTCTAAAACTTTGTTTTTATTAAGTGTTGGCCATTTTTTCACCGTATATGCTCATTAATTTTGTGAAACTTTGGAGGTAAATATCTTTCGCTCTTTCAGTCAGTGTATATATATATATATATATATTGATGTATAATTGGGCAGCAACCTTTCAAGCATCTTTCATTCAATATGGTTGACAAGGAAGATTTAATTAATTTTTTATTAATCTTTTCCAGCATGCTAACATTTTTTTTGCTTACACTTCCTGTGTATGCTAACCCTATCTACATACATGCTAAATCTAATCACCTATTAATCATCTATTATTAAACACATATCACATTCAGTTGAATACGGAATAAACAACAATCCCTCAACTGAAAACTTTTTCTATAAACACAGTATTGGAAGTATTTACATTATTTACATAGTTTGGACTGTTGTCATCATCTTTGTTACCCTGTTCACCTTCAATATCTGTATATATTTCTGAGATGAGGTATTGTAATTATTTACACTATTTACATTGTTCGGACTATTGTCCTCATCTTTGTTCCCATTTTCACCTTCAATATCTGTCTATATTTCTGAGATGAGGTATTGTAATTATTTACACTATTTACATTGTTCGGACTGTTGTCCTCATCTTTGTTGTCATATTCACCTTCAATATTTGTTTATATTTCTGAGATGAGGTATTGTAATTATTTACACTATTTACATTGTTCAGACTGTTGTCTTTATCTTGGTTGCCATATTCACCTTCAATATCTGTCTATATTTCTGAGATGAGGTATTGTAATTATTTACACTATTTACATTATTCAGACTGTTGTCCGCATCTTTGTTGCCCTATTCACCTTCAATATCTGTCTATATTTCTGAGATGAGGTATTGTAATTATTTACACTATTTACATTGTTCGGACTGTTGTCCTCATCTTTGTTGCCATATTCGCCTTCAATATCTGTCTATATTTCTGAGATGAGGTATTGTAATTATTTACACTATTTACATTGTTCGGACTGTTGTCCTCATCTTTGTTCCCATTTTCACCTTCAATATCTGTCTATATTTCTGAGATGAGGTATCGTAATTATTTACACTATTTACATTGTTCCAACTGTTGTCCTTCATTTTTGTTGCCCTATTCAGCTTCAATATCTGTCTATATTTCTGAGATGAGGTATCGTAATTATTTACACTATTTACATTGTTCAGACTGTTGTCTTTATCTTGGTTGCCATATTCACCTTCAATATCTGTCTATATTTCTCAGATGAGGTATTGTAATTATTTACACTATTTACATTGTTCGGACTGTTGTCCTCATCTTTGTTGCCATATTCACCTTCAATATCTGTCTATATTTCTCAGATGAGGTATTGTAATTATTTACACTATTTACATTGTTCGGACTGTTGTCCTCATCTTTGTTGCCATATTCACCTTTAATATCTGTCTATATTTCTCAGATGAGGTATTGTAATTATTTACACTATTTACATTGTTCGGAGTGTTGTCCTCATCTTTGTTGCCATATTCACCTCCAATATCTGTCTATATTTCTGAGATGAGGTATTGTAATTATTTACACTATTTACATTGTTCAGACTCTTGTCCTCATCTTTGTTGCCATATTCACCTTCAATATCTGTCTATATACACACTTGGATGATCATGTCTTTTTCAAGAGAAGACTGACTAGGCAGAATATTTTCCTGCAGTACATTGTCATTTCTTTTTGCAATTGATTGCTTGCCAACCAATGCTATAGAACCCAATCTCACTATTTCACCTATAGCTGGAGAAAGAAGAGATAGATTAATGCCTTTCCCAAGGGTATTTGCATGTAATAAATCCAATAAATTCAACTGGAATTTGAACTCAGCTATTTGATTTTGCATTTCCAAGCTGATATCCATTGAACCTCCATTTTTGATATCTACTGAACCTCCTTTTTTTATATACATTGAACTTCCATTTTTGATATCCATTGAACCTCCATTTTTGATATCTATTGAACCTCCATTTTTGATATTTACTGAACCTCCATTTTTGATATACATTGAACTTCCATTTTTGATATCCATTGAACTTCCATTTTGAATATACATTGAACCTCCATTTTTGATTTCCATTGAACCTCCATTTTTGATATCCATTGAACCTCCATGTTTGATATCTACTGAACCTCCATTTTTGATATTCATTGAACCTCCATTTTTGATATCCATTGAACCTCCATTTCTATCCAATGAACCTCCATTTTGAATATACATTGAACCTCCATTTTTGATTTCCATTGAACCTCCATTTTTGATATCTATTGAACCTCCATTTTTGAAATCTACTGCACCACCATTTTTTATATCCATTGAACCTCCATTTTTGATATCCATTGAACCTCCATTTTTCCTAAATGCTGATCTGCCATCTCTATACTCAAGTCCAGTAAGCATTTTGTTTTATAACCATTTCACCCCACGCAAGGCAGTTTACTGCCATTGGTGTGCAGAAGGTTACATAGAAGGAAAGTTATGAGAAAGTGTTGTAGGGGGTATCAGGAAGTGGGTAAGACATGGATGAGAAAACTGATGAGAGTGGAGTGGATGGAGAAAAGAGCATGAGAAAGTGGATGCAAGTTAGTGAGATAGGAGATGACTATTGACTTTACATTTAAATTCTTGAAGATTGTAGCTGTCGGGGAAGCAAGTAAATGGAAGGGAATTCCACAGGTGGGAAGTGCGAGAAAAGAAGCTGATAGAGTAGAAGTTTTGTTTACATTTTATTGGTTTCACAGTAAAAGGGTGGGACCTAGTTGCTAATTTTGTGACTCGAGTAAATTTATACATAGGGGGTACCAGTGAGCTAAGTTCATCGGAGCCAAAGCTGTGAAAATATTTGTAGAATGTTGAACAATCAATATACAGATAAAGTTATTAGAAAGAATGTGAAATGAAAGAGAAACAAGATACAGGTGTTGGAGAATAGATAAGGAAAGGATGGTGCTATGAGAGAGTAAAGGGAAAAGAAAGAAGAACAACAATAAAGTGGGGGTCTGAAAAGGATAAGAGACAGGAATCAAGGAGATAAAAGATGGCAATTGTCATTGCACTTAAACTCTGGCGAGAAAAGAAACTGCAAGAGTAGAAGTATATTATGTATTGTTTTCCTTTGTCCATTTGCCTTCAATGTGTACTATGAGTATCTGATTTTCCAAGCCCTCTTTCCCCAGAAATTTCAACTATCTCTTTTTGATGTTAAGAATAAGTGTTCTTTTTCCTTACATTTTCTTTAATGTTTTGTTTTTATTTACATTGATGGTATCCTCAGCATCCTGCTGTAAAAACACATCTCTGTTCCTTCAAGGATATTTATCCGTATAGTGATCGTTCAGCATTCACTACCATACACGAGGACTGATATCATGTAACAGTTCAGCACTCATTTCTTTCTTTCTTCTCGAATCTTGATGTGGTGATATGGCTAGCAAGCTTGTCTTGCTAGAATCATTACAATTTTTGAAACTAATGATTTTCTCTCACACTCTGTATTACTGGTTCCCATACTGTGTTTGTCTCTATGTTTGGTCAGCTTAAGAAATTTTTGTAGCCTAGCATATGTGCTGATTCCCTAAGTTTATGTAGTTTCCAGTGGCGTTCTCTATCTATTATTTCAACTTCATACCAGAGGAGGCGGTTATCCCCTTTCTCTCTCCATATGTGGTCAGCTACACCTGATTTTTCTATCTCCCCTTGTGTTACGGCCTTGTGATGTTCTTGTAGTCTTACCTTAAGGGGGTGGCCTGTCTCTCCTTTATATTTCTTTCCACAACTACACAACTATTTCTTTCCAGAATGCCACTGGAAACTATGTAAACATAAGGAATCAGCACATTTGCTAGGCTTCAAAAATCTCCTGTGCTGACCAAACATAGAGATGAACACAATATGGGAACCAGTAATCCAGAGTGCCAGAGAAAATCATTAGCCCAAAAAATTGCAATATGAGTTCTGGTAAAAAAAAAATATACTAGATAAAACCATTAACATCAAAAATACTAGAGAGAATCATTACAATCAAGTAGTGAGTTTAGTCCTCACTGAGTGTGTCATGCTTTCAGCTTTGCTTAGAAAAATCACCATTTTTTTTGCTTCTTTTGAAAGATTTTGTTTCTTGATACTTTGCTTAGCTTTTGGAATGTATCTTTCGCCATCCCTGTGCACCTTCAGATTTCAATGTCACACATGTTAAAACACTTGCTAGATATTTAAATTGCTGCATTTGTTTGATTTTGGTATCCCCGATTTGTAATTTACAGTTCAGGCTGTTTCTTTTGCTAACAACCATGCATAAACATAACACTATTAACTTATACTACTGCAACCAAATACATAATAATTACAAACAAGATGAAAAACTTCTCAAAAACATAATACGTAGAAATGTTATAGTGGCTAGCAATAATCAAATTAAACTCATCATATATTTAAAAAAATTCAAAACAATTGACCTCATAGTTTCTAATAACCCTACAAGCACTAAACTAAATTCTCTACAACAAAACAATATAGTGTATCAATTTACATGCCTGTTCAGAGATTGTATCTTTGGTACTAATAATAAACCCACTACATATATTGGTTTTACTCCAACCATGCTCTCCTGTAGACTTACCTGTCACCTTTCTGATCAGAGTACAATTAAACAACATTTCTCAGAAAAACATAAACATGTAGGTAATATCAGACAGATATTAGTCAACAATACAATAATCCTCACTCATACACACAGTAAAAAGAACCTTCAGATATTGGAGGCCATCTACATTAAATCCAAACAACCAACACTTAATAAAATCACATTTAAATCTGGTCATAACACATCACATTGCATTTGAATACATGGTTCTGTTGTCATTTCGCACTATCACGCAGTGTGACGCCATAGAACCACATTGCAAATTTGCAAACTGCGTTTGTTATTTTTGGTAACTATTGCCGTTGCTTAGTGGAGTTTTATGTCAATACAAGATAAAATTGTCGCTGATGGTGGATATTATTGTGTTACCGGCTTAATAACCTCTCTGAAGATGGCTCATGTGAGCCGAAAGCTTAGAACCAACTTAATAAAAAATTATCCAAATATTGGAGAATTTTTGTCTTTATTTTCAACTGTAATTAAAGCCAAAATACGTTTAGAACGGCACATGGTTAAACATAATAGACATTCATTGTCTCTTATGTTTAACAGTATATGTTTAGAAAATTATTTGCTGCCTCAATACACTAAATATATATATATATATATATATATATATATATATAGACATTCATTGTCTCTTATGTTTAACAGTATATGTTTAGAAAATTATTTGCTGCCTTGATACACTAAATTTAACCATGCATTTTCTCTACTTACAATTTATGTTTAGTCCTTTCTTCTTGCTTTCCTTCCCTGCCTTCTCTAAGTGTTCCTGTAGTTTCCTTTCCATGTCTGCTATCAACACTGGGTCATTTTATGGTGTTAAGATTGTGACCATGAATATGATTCTGGGTCTGCTAATTCTCTTAAAATTGCCTCACTTAATAGGTAGAAGATGTTCAGTGAGAAGACAAATACTATTACAGACGAACTTTTGTTGAATTTGCAAGGTATTTTTTTTTATAATATGATTTTTTCAGGAGATAATTACTTTAATAATTATGTTAGCAAAATATAAGAAAAACATCAAGAGAAACAAAGTAATAATTTTTTTTCCTTTTCCTTTTTGCTTCATCACAGGTCACTTGGCTGGCATCATCTGCTAGTTGTATGTTCGTGGTGAGGCTAATGATTTCCAGACGCCCACGTGATGTAAGTCAACTCCGAGTTGAAAAGCTGTTTATATATTTTCAAATGCTATTTCAAGATTTTAATTAGTGTAATTAACGACATTATCTTATTAATCAGAGTAAATTGGATGGATTTGTGCAATGAAAAACATAAACAACTTTTGCTGCAGATCGAGTAGGTTTATGGTAAATGGAAAAATTTGACATTCAACAATTGTAATCGACATTCCTTTCACTGTTTGCTTCAAGACAATTTCTACATACGACCTTGTTTAATCAATGTGGTTAGGCAACTTCAATGTTGCCATTATAAAGTGGATGACCATTTCAAGTCATATTTGAAAAATTCACAGATAAAAACTAGTAATTTCTGCACAAACCACTGTTTGAAGCATCAGGTTAAGCAACTTCAAATCTTATCATTATTAAGTGGGTGACTATTTTGAGTCATATTTGAAAACATTTGCAGATAAAAACTAATAATTTATGCCCAATCCACTCTTTGAAGCATCAGGTTAAGCAACATGAAACCTTGTCATTATTAAGTAGGTGACTATTTTCATTCCTATTTGAAAAATTTTAATTAAAACCTAATCTTTTTCTACACAGACTGCTGTTTGAAATATCTGGTTTATCAACATCAAATTTTGTCATTATTAAGTAGGTGACCAATATAATTCTACACACAACCTTGATTAATCAATGTGGTTGGGCAACATCAATGTTACCATTAATAAAGTGGGTGACCATTTCAAGTCCTATTTGAAAAATTCACAGATAAAAATTAGTAATTTCTGCACAAAACACTGTTTGAAGCATCAGGTTAAGCAACTTCAAATCTTGTCATTAATCAAGTAGGTGACCATTTTGCTTACTATTTGAAAAATTTCCAAATAAAAAAATAATATTTTATACGCAATCCACTCTTTGAAGCATCAAGTTAAGTAACATCAAATCTTGTCATTATTAAGTGGGTGACTATTTTGATTCTTATTTGAAAAATTCCAATCAATACCTAATCTTTTTTACACAAACTGCTGTTTGAAATGTTAAGCAACATCAAATTTTATCATTATTAAGTCAGTCAGTCAGTTAAGTACCATGCGCGATACACGCTTTGGGCGATCATGTCTCCAAAGAGACATGACTGACTGGGCAGAACATTATCCCGCAGTAGGTTGCCATTGCTTTCTGCGGTAGACTGGTTGCCGACCAAGGCTATAGAACCCAATCTGTCCTGTTATTTAACCCATAACTGGAAGGAATAGACGGATTAATACCTTTCCCAAGGGTATTTGCGCGTAAGTGAATGCGAGGAATTCAACTGGAATTCGAACTCGGTTCCCTGATTTCTCATTCCGAGCCGATATCCACTGCGCCACAACGCACATCCCATTATTAAGTAGGTGACCAATATGATTCTACACACAACCTTGTTTAATCAATGTGGTTCAGCAACATAAATGTTACCATTAATAATGTGGGTGACCATTTTGAGTCATATTTGAAAACATTTGCAGATAAAAACTAATAATTTATGCCCAATCCACTCTTTGAAGCATCAGGTTAAGCAACATGAAACCTTGTCATTATTAAGTAGGTGACTATTTTCATTCCTATTTGAAAAATTTTAATTAAAACCTAATCTTTTCTACACAAACTGCTGTTTGCAATATCTGGTTAAGCAACATTTAATCTTGTCATTATTATTATGGGTGACCTTTTTGATTCCTAGCTGGAAAAAACCCAAATAAATATGGAGAAAAATTTCTTGAAAACTACTAGAGTTGATAACATTTCAGCACAAATTGCTGTTTGATCAATCAACTTAAGCAACAGCATTTCTGTCATTATAAAGTGGGTGACCATTTTTATTCTTATCTGGAAAATTCCAAAATAAAAACTAACAAAAATTACTTTCAGCTACTAGATTTGATGACACTTCAACACAAACTGCTCTTTGATTAATCAGGTTAAGCAGCATTATTTATGTCAATATAAAATGATTGACAATTCTGGTTCCGACCTGAAAAAGACTTATAGAAATTGCTTTAAACTGCTGGTATTTCATTTTTTCTTCATAAAACACTGATCAATCAAGGGTGAGCAACATGAATGCTGCCATTATAAAATGGGTGACCATTTTGATTCCTCTCCAAATTTTCTTTTAAATTACTGACTTTAATATTATTTGTACACAAATCCTTGTTTGACTAAACTAGTTAAGCCATATCAATACTGTCGTTATAAAATAGATGGACATTTTGATTCTTGTTAGGAAAATTAAAAAATAATGACTAAAAAGCACTTTTAAAATTGATCATTTTAATATGATTTCTAAGCAAAAACCCTGTTTGATCAACCCTGTTGAGCAAGATTAGTAATGTTATTAAAACATAAGAAACTTTTGACTCCTCACAGTAAATTCTATTACAATCATTACTATTATTTGTTTAATGCCCAATGGACTTGTTACGCATTGTGTTGGCTTGGAATGAGAAATTGGTGACTTGATTTCAAATTCCAGTTGAATGTGTTGCCTTTACTTACATGCAAATACCCTTGGGAAAGGTATAAATCTGTCACTTCTCCCTCCAGCTATGGATTAAATAACAGGAGGGATTGGGTTTTATAGACTTGGCTGGCAACCAGTCTCCACAAAAAGTAATGGCAACCTACTGCGAAGAAATCTTCTGCTCAGTCAGTCATGTCTCTTTCAAGACATGATTGTCCAAGCATGTATCACATATGCACAATTAACTAAATGTCCGAATATAATAATTGAAAACATAATTAAAGCTTCTACTGGGTATAAAGTGTGGGTCAGTTTTCTATTGTTATGAAGTAATAAACTGATCCTCCACTAATTATTACATATTAATATAATAATATAAGATAATCTGTCGCTTTTCTCTCCAGCTATGGGTTAAATAGCAGGACAGATTGGGTTCTACAGTTTTGGTTGGTCTACTGCAGAAAGTCATGCCAACCTACTGTGAAAAAATCTTCTGCACAGTTCTGCACAGTTAGTCATGTCTCTTTCGAGATATGATCATCCAAGTGTCTATCATGTAAGGCACTTAACTGACTGATTGAATGAACTCTTTACGGGTCATTTAATGCCGATAATTAGTTTTCTTGGTCCAATTAATCATTTTTTATTTATCATTTCATCCAAGCAAAGCAGTTTTACTACCACTGTTGTGTAAGGGGGTTACATAGATGGAAAGTGATGAGAAAGAGGGGCAAATTATAGGGGTTGTCAGGAAGTGGGTAAGAGAAGGATGAGAATACTGGTGTGATGAGAGTTGAGTGGACGTAGAAAAGAGCATGAAGGAAAGGATGCGATTAAGAGAGATAGGAGATGACAATTGACCTTACATAAGAATTCTTGAAGATTGTAGCTGTCGGGGAAGCAAGTAAATGGAAGTGCGAGAAAAGAAGCTGATAGAGTAGAAATTGCAGTTACATTTTATTGGTTTTACTGTAAAAAGGTGGTACTAGTCTAGTAGCTCGAGTAAATGTATGCAGAGGGGGCACCAGTGAGCTTAGTTCATTAGAGCAGAAGCCGTGAAAGTATTTGTAGAAGATATGTAGGGAAACCATATTACACCGGTGAGAAAGTGACTGCAGCTGAGCTACCAAGTTAGGATTGATCCCATTGCACATTCTCCGTTGGATTTTGTCAAGAACCCTGAGGTGAATAGCAGGGGCACCTAACTAGATGTGGCCGCAGTATTCAATACACAGGTGGATGGTAGATTTATATATGTGCAGGATGTATTCAGACGGGAAAAACTTCCTGGCCCTACACAGTGAACTGACCTTCCTAGCAGCAGATTTAGCTTTTGACTCATTATAGTAATTATATTGTGATATAGAAGGATGAGAACACTGGTGTGAAGAGAGCTGCATGAGAGTAGAGTGGAAAGGGAGAAGAACATGATACAAGGGTTGTCAGGGAAAAGAAGAGAGTCAAGGAGATAAAAAAATGGCAATTAACAGGGAAGCAAGTATACAGAAGGGAATTCCACAGGTAAAAAGTTTGAGAAAAGAAGCTGCTAGAGTAGAAGTTGTGGTTACATATTATTGGTTTCACTGTAAAAGGGTGAGACCTAATTGCTAGTCTAGTAGCTCAAATAAATTCATGCAGAGGGGACACTGGGGAGCTAAGCTTGTCGGAACAAAAGCCATGAAAGTATTTGTAGAAGAGACAGAGGGAATCCACATTATGTTGGTGAGAAAGTGACTGCAGCTGAACTACCAGGTCGGGATTGATCACATTGCAGATTCTTCATTGGATTTTGTCAATAAGCCCAAGAGAAATAGCAGGGGCACCTAACCAGATGTCGCCGCAGTATTCAATACACAGGTGGACGATAGATTTATATATGTGCAGGATGGATTCAGACAGGAAAAATTTCCTGGCTTTACACAGTGAACCAAACTTCCTAGCAGCAAATTTAGCTATGGATTCAATGTAGTCACTGGAGGTCTGCTGAGAGAGTTAGGCCGAGGAGGCGCAGTGTTTTGCTCTCAAGGTGAATAACATGATTCATGCTAATAAGGGGTAGGAGCAATTGTCTGTGATGGTTAACAGATAGCAGATTCGTTTTGGAATTAATGCTTCCAAAATGAAGCTGCTATCTGTTCTATTCACCAGCCATTTCTTACCCCAGTCCACCACAGGTTAGAAATTTCTTTTATGAAAACATATTGCAGGTATTTTAACTATGAAAATGTATTTTTTTAGACTTTCTTAGTGTTTTATCCCTAGTTAGGGAGTTAACCATTTCCAATAATTGATGCTACTGTAGTGAGCAAAACAAGATCTAGATTTAAAATTCAAATGCTAAGCACTGACTCATTGATTTTGTTAGAAATAAATGAATTTACGAAACCTTGCTTAACACACATGCAAAAGTGAACCCAAAACAAAACTCATGAAATTTCACACCTTGATGCAAAATGTTATTGGCCAATAGAAAACTAGGAAATGTCTAAAAAAAAAACAAAATTCAAAAAACCTTTAATTATCCTCCCGCCCATTAACATGGATCAGGCTAGCCGCCCTGAAAGTAAAACACTGCGCCTCCTCGGATTAACTCTCACATCAGGCCTCAAGTGGGATAACTATATAGAATCCATAGCTAAATGCACTGCTATGAAAGTCGGTGCTCTGTGTAGGGCCAGGAAGTTTTTCTCATTCGAAACAATCCTGCACATATACAAATTTACCATCCACCTCTGCATTGAATATTGCTGCCATATCTCGTCAGGTGCTCCTGCTATCCACCTAGGTGTCCTTGACCAAATCCAACGGAGAATCTGTGATGTGATCGGTCCTGACTTGGCAGCAAGGATACAGTCGCTTTCTCACCGATGCAGTGTGGCTTCCCTGTGTCTCTTCTACAAATACTTTCACGGCTTCTGCTCCGATGAACTTAGCTCACTGGTACCCCCATATATGAATTTCCTCGAGCCACAAGATTAGCAACTAGGTCCCACCATTTTACTGTGAAACTCATAAATTGTAAATGCAAATTCTACTCCAGCAGCTTCTTTTCTCACACTTCCTGCCTGTGGAATTCCCTTCCCTTTATTTGCTTTCCCAACAGCTACAAACTACAAGAATTCAAATATAAAGTCAATAGTCATCTTCTGTTTCACTAACTTACATCCTCTCTTTTTCTCTGTCCACCCCACTTTCATCAGTATTCTCTTCCTTCTCATACTCTCTTCCTGACACCCCCTGTAACCTGTAACTCTTCCTCATAACATTCCTCCTATGTAACCCCCTGCACAACAGTGGCAGTAAAATTCCTTGCTTGGGGCCACACAATTATAAAAAAAAAATTAGAAACAAATTCTTTCATGGACCCTTTTTCACAAACCGAGGCAAAGTTTGTTCATTGTCCAATGGAAAGGCCAGAATCACATCTGAGAGTGAATTCTCAAATGATCTTTTCGAGCTCCACAAACAAAATAAAAGACGGACTAAACTTGCCAATGAGAAAAATATGAGCGTAATTAACACATCCTTTGAAAACATCAATCGATCATTATAATTATTACCTCTCTCTTTCTCTCTCACCGCCTTCTTTTCACCATTCACCCTGAGTGATAACTTCAAAGACACTCCTACTCAACAATAATGTTTTTATATACATACACATGTATGTTTCTGCCTACATCCACACATGTTACTACTACAAACTCTTGATACCCTTAACTTTTTACTACTGTTTCTCATTGAACATTAACTTCTACCAATTCATGTTATTCTATTCTATTAATAAATTTCTATTTTAAACATACAAAAGGTATATTTTTATTCTTCCACAAATTCACTTTCATAATTCTGATAAGACCTGTAAGTTGTAGGAAGTTTTGTTATGTTTCACACAAGGCCAATTCAAAAAAACATTCAACATCTCTCTATGTCTACACTACTACCCTGGAAAAGGAGGGACCTGGGAACAACAGCAATTAATAGTTGAATCCCCGTCTCTCAAAACCTCCTGATCAGTGGTTTTGCTGCACGATGTAGTTCATTAAGGTACCCAAGACACCTCAGTAAATTCTAGAATGAAGACAAACAAAACTTCCTATTGCCAAGACTCTTTTCGATTCATTTAATTAAGCAACATCAATATTATTATTAGAAAGTGAATGAGCATCTTGACTCATGAAAAATTACAAAAAGTGATTAATAAAAAAATTCCTTAATATGATTTCTATATGAAACTTTTTGTTTGATAAATTAGGTTAAGCAACATCAATATGGGCATTATAAAGTGGGTGACTATTTTGATTCCCCTATGAAAAATTCCAATAGGGAGACTAACAAAAAATCCTTTAAATTGCTCATATTAATACAATTTCTACACAAAATCTTGTTTGACAAATCAGGTTGAGCAACATCAATACTGACATCATAAAGTGGGTGACTATTTTGATTTTTTGTGAAAAATTCCAAAAGGCAGACTAACCAAAAAATCCTTAGAATTTTTAATCTTAATATGATTTCTGTATGAAACCTTGTTTGACAAATCAGATTGAGCAAAATTATAAAGTGGGTAACTCTTTTGATCCCCCTATGAAACATTCTAATAGAAAAACTAACAAAAAAAACCTTTAAATTGCTCATATTAATACAATTTCTATATGAAACCTTGTTTGACAAATCAGGTTGAGCAGCATCAATTCTGGCATTATAAAGTGGGGGACTATTTTGGTTTTTCTGTGAAAAATTCCAAAAGGCAGACTAATCAAAAAATCCTTTAAATTACTCATCTTAAGATGATTTCTGTACGAAAACTTGTTTGATGAATCAGATTACATCAATACTCTTATTAGGAAGTGTGTGGCCATTTTGATTTCATTATGTGTTCATAGATTGATTGACATTCAAAAATTGCTGTATAGTTATTATTATTTTGTTCGTGATTCAATCTCATAACATCACCAGTCTAAGGAGCTGACAAGAATCAGCAATTACATGAACGGCACATGAATAAAAATATAAACGATATTCAAGAGTTGCTGTAAAGTGATCAAGCCAATAGATAACGCTTAGGTTGTTGATAAGACAAATAAACAAATGACTTGTCTTCAATCTTGCAAAAGAATCAAGAGGAGAAACAAAAAAGAAGAGATCTTCTGTGATAATATTGCAGCAATGAATCATCAGTGTACAATTAAATCTGATCTGAGGCGAGCCACTCAAGCCGCAACGAAGATAAAAGATATTTCCAAAATACTGAAATTGAGTCAAAGAAACAGATAATTAGGGAAGGAATTGAGAAAGAGCTGGTGCTAGTTAATGCTTGTATTCAATTGGAAGCTTTACCTCCTGTAGCCACCACACTCTAGTTTTGAAAACATTCACCTCCCACCTGTTACAAGTTAAAAGCACTAAGTTTGCCTCAACTTTTAAAATAAGATACAATCAGAAAACATTGTTCGGAAAATAATGGCAGGCTTAATAACACAATATTTTAGTTATCTATACATAAAACTCAAAAGTGGTTGTCTGTTCATTATCCATATAAAGATTCTTTCTTTGCAGCTGTCTAATTTGGTTGGTTGGTTGGTTGGTTGGCTGACTGGCTGGCTGGTTGGTTGGTTGATTTTGTTTAGCAGCCTGTCAATATCTATGCATTGTTTAAAGCTGAAATCTAAATATTTTGAACCACAATTTCATAAAATGAATTGCTGGTCAGGTTGCTTTAAATATGTATTGTTGGTTGATTTTGTTTAGTTTCATATCAACCTCTATGGGTTATTTAATGCCGAAATCTAAATATTTTGAACAACAATTTGATGGCTTTAGCTAAAGATAAAATGAATTGCTGGTCATTTTGATTTAAATATGTATTGTTGGTTGATTTTGTTTAGTGTCATATCAACCTCTCTGGGTTATTTAATGCCAATATCTAAATATTTTGAACAACAATTTTATGGCTTCAGCTAAAGATAAAATGAATTGCTGATCATTTTGCTTTAAATATGGAATTGTTGGTTGATTTTGTTTAGTGTCATATCAACCTCTCTGGGTTATTTAATGCCAATATCTAAATATTTTGAACAACAATTTGATGGCTTCAGCTCAAGATAAAATGAATTGATGATCATTTTGATTTAAATATGTATTGTTGATTGATTTTGTTTAGTGGCATATCAACCTCTATGGGTTTTTCATGCCGAAATCTAAATATTTTGAACAACAATTTGATGGCTTTAGCTAAAGATAAAATGAATTGCTGATCATTTTGCTTTAAATATGTATTGTTGGTTGATTTTGTTTAGTGGCATATCAACCTCTATGGGTCATTTAATGCCGGAATCTAAATATTTTGGATGCAATTTTATGGCTTCAAATACATATGCAATTTTCTGTAATAAAAGTAATTCTTTTGTTGAAGTTATGTTTGGGAATCCACTTTGATTTCTTTAAGAAATTGTAGGATATTGTATAGATTAATGTCATAGAACAGTTCTTTCATTTTGGTTGATTTTGCTTAGAGGCATTGGTTATTAAAGGCTGAAATCTAAATATTTAAAACACAATTTTATGGATTCAACTACAGGTAAAGTTTACTGTTGGTCATTTTACTATGCTCATGTATTGTTGGCCATTTATTATAAAAAAGTATTGTTAGTAGTTATGACTTAATATTGTATTTTGGTCATTTTACTATAAAAATGTATTGCTGTTCATTTCAATATAAAAACATATGGTTGGTCATTATTTTCTAAAAATTTCTTCTTCTTCTTCTTCTTCTTCTTCTTTGTACCTTGTTCTTTCAGGATGCAGGCAACCATGAACTTCCACGTCTCCCTATCCCTGGTGGCTCTTAGCATGATTTCTCCTGTTATGCCACACAACCTCATCCACCTGCTGAGACCAGTCAAGTATGTTACACGCTGTTTTCCCCTGTCTCTCCTTCCCTTTATCTGGCCTGTTAGTATCAGGTTCTCCAAGCCCTCCTTCATCATTGCATGTTCCAGGAAGTGCAAAAAGAGGAATTATCTATAAGTTACTTGTTCACCATGGCTGTAGCTTGGTATTAAATTCACATCTCTTTGGGTCATGTCACAGGAACTAACCAACGTCTACAGCCACTGAGCCATGTGTCTTTAAATACATAGTTAGCGGTAGATAACTCATGACTACCAGAAGAGGCTCTATGCAAGGAATGGAGATGATATTCTTTAGTGATTATAATAAAGGGTTTGGTTTGAAATTCCTAGCACCTGAAGAAGGCCGGAGTGTACAATGGCTGAAATGTCGTACAACTAGCAGCAAAGATGAAGACAATAGTCCGAATAATGTAAATACTGTAAATACCACCTCATCTCAGAAATATGGACTAATGTTGTTATTGAATTTTTTTGTATGTGTATAAGCAGAGATAGGGGGTCTGTTTGGGTGCCTGATGTAATTTAAACAATGATGGATAGGGCATGCAATGCCACTTACATTGTCGCAAACCAGCTATATTCCCTTTATATTCCACCAGGGAGAAGTAAGTTCCTCTGAAACAGCTTCTTCAAATGAACTACAGCCATTTAGAACAGACTCCCAAGAGGATGTTTCCCCAATCAATACAATCTTAACCTGTTCAAGTCTAGACTTAATCGTTATCTTCCCCTCCTATCCATGAAAAACTACCTCAAACCACTTCTCTGTGGAACCGACTCCCAAGAGGATGTTTCCCCAATCACTACGATCTTAACCTTTTCAATTCTAGAGTCAATCCTTTATCTTCCATTCCAATCCAAATAAACTACCCTTTAACGCATCTTCTCTTAGCACTGTTTCTCACTTCTGACCATATTTTCCTTTACGTTTTGGACTGATGGATCCAGTTTATTTCTTTGCCTAGATGACACAACTGACAGTTGAAAGGCTGACACCAACAATATCTGCACTCTCACTAAGGCTTACCAGTGTGTCTGTGCAGCGTTACAATTTTGTACACTTCCTTGAAGTAACATCCATCACAGACAATAGGCTGTAGGACAACTAATCAACAATCGAGACTATAGAGTCTAGGCATTATAAAAATCTAATGCAATCATGGTTGATGCAATATTTTTCAAGGCCAAACAAATTTCATCATACACACTGAAAACAGATTCATATTACTGCACATGACTGCTAAATGATCTAATTTGAGGAAAAAATAGAAATTGATTACACCCTGTCACTTTAGTGGTCGAAAACTGACTGTATAGTGAAAGAAAGGAAACTAAAGTAGTTGTTTCAGTTAATTTGAACAAGGGTGTCGGTCTCACCCTTTTACTGTTGAAACATTTAAATGTAACTGCCTCTTCTACTCTAACAATTTCTTTTCCTGCATCTCCTGCCTGTGGAACTTCTTTCCATTTACTTGCTTCCTTGATAGCTAAAATCTTCAAACATCTGAATGCAACATCAATCACTATCTTCTATCTTCTTGAATCCCATTCATCTTTTATCCTTTCTTTGATATCCTCTGTATCCAGTCTTTTCTCTTCCCTGATAGCTACAATCTCCGAAAATTTAAATGCAATGCCAATTGCCATCTTCTATCTTCTTGAATCTCGTTCATCTTTTATTCTTTCTTTAATACCCTCTGTACTCATTCTTTTCTCTTCCCTGATAGCTACAATCTCCAAAAATTTAAATGCAATGCCAATTGCCATCTTCTATCTTCTTGAATCTCATTCATCTTTTATTCTTTCTTTAATACCCTCTGTACACAGTCTCTTCTCTTCCCTGATAGCTACAATCTCCAAAAATTTAAATGCAATGCCAATTGCCATCTTCTATCTTCTTGAATCTCATTCATCTTTTATTCTTTCTTTAATACCCTCTGTACACAGTCTCTTCTCTTCCCTGATAGCTACAATCTCCAAAAATTTAAATGCAATGCCAATTGCCATCTTCTATCTTCTTGAATCTCATTCATCTTTTATCCTTTCTTTAATACCCACTGTACTCAGTCTTTTCTCTTCCCTGATAGTAGCTATTAGGTAAGAGAATGACGTTTCGGCCATTGTACACTCCAGCCTTCTTTAGATGCTATGAATTTTGAACAGAACCCTTTATTACAATAACTGAAGTATATCCCTTAAGGACATGTGACCCAGTGGATATAAATGTTGGTTAGTTCCTATGTCTTGACCCAAAGAGTTGTGAGTTCAATACCAGGCTACAGCAGTGGTGAACAAGTAACTTACAGTCTTAGAGGGAGATAAATCATGACTACCAGAAGAGGCTCTATGCAAGGGATGGAGATTGTAATAAAGAGTTCTGTTCAAAATTCCTATCACCTGAAGAAGGCCAAAGTGTACAATGGCTGAAACGTCATACAAATGGCAACAAAGATGAGGAAAATAGTCTGAATAATGTAAATACTGAAAATAGAATTTTAATTAAAATTTTCTATTTTCCCGGCTCTGTCCCACAAAACTTAACTAGTCATCATAATCTAATATTCTGTAATCCCCAGAAGAACATCAAGTGCTGAAGAGGCGTCAAAAAAATGTGAGACTTTTTGATTTTTTCCATCTATTCAAGCAAAGTGTTAAATCCTTTTAACGCTAAAAATTTCAAGAGGAGAAACAACTTAAACCAAACTGGGAAGATAATTATTTGCTTGTCTGCTATGGTCATCTGCAGACAGCAAGACACGATTAAGTGGCTGATAATTTGCAAACAAGCAATCAAGCATTAAACTCATTTCCTTCAATGAACGCCCAAGATGCAATCATAATATTCAAAACACTGACATAACGTGGAGATATGAATTAGTTACATTCGCTGTTCACCAGAAGTTAGTGATGTAATTTAATCAAAATGATGGAGCCATAGCCAGAGTTGATAGTTCTGACTTGGGCAAAATTATTCAGAAACATCAATAAAGAAAACCATCTGTTTGATAAGGAGATGCAAACCCCAACTGCAACACTGTTAAGACCACCCACTGCATACATACATGCATATACATATATACTAGCATTATAGCCCGGCGTTGCTCGGGTGTAATGAAAGCTTTAAAACTAATCCATGGTCCTGGAGCTCAGACTCTTTGGACGTTGGTACAAAAGACTAAAAAGCAATAGTTATTTCCAGTTAAAGTGAAACTGTAGACTGAAAGAAAAATGAATGGATGTAAATCAAATTTTGATTTCCTGGTATCGATATCAAATAAAATTTTTTCGTTGTAAAATGAATTTTGAAGGCTAAATAAGTCCTCTGAGTAAATGGTATCATGGCTGAGACTAAGAACTACAATTATACCTACTTAGAGCCAAACCCGAAGCAAAAACTAAAATAAAAGGACTGAAAAAAATACAGACATACAGGCAGATAAACAGACACACACACAAACATCTTGCCTTTTATATATATATATATATATATATATATATATATATATATACTATCAATTTTCTGCACTATTGTAAGAACTGCAACCTTGAAACTTCTGAATATCATTTCTTATGTCTTTGTCTATAAGTGTATCAAATTTGATTAAAATCGGACCACTCCTTCGATAACCCGATTTTTCGATTATCGATTTTCAATAATTATTGGGGGTACCTCGACACAAAACCTAGCTAAGAATGCTCGCAGATGCTTATAGTACAACTGTATAAATTTTCAAGAAAATCAGTTCAGCCGTTTTGGAGTCTATAGGTACTGTAATCATACTTATAAATACTTATAAGGATCATAGAAACATGGATGAAAGTGTTCTAAGATTCTTAAATAACTCTTCAATAATTTTGAAAAGTTTTTGATTGTTTGAAAATTCCAATTGCGTGTTTGTAAAAATCTTGTTTGAAAAACTGTAAAATCAGTTACTGTAGATTGCCTGAAGTTACGAAAATGCTGTAACCTAGGTTGTGGAAAGTTATTCATTTCCAAATAAAAAAATATATATATATAATTAACCAGTTATTAGTTAGAGTCAAATTAAATCAGTAAGCAGTTGTATCAAAAAGTGTTCAACACTAATTAAATGTAGAGCTTTTAAATATTCTAATTTGGAAGGTCAGCCAATGAAATCTTGGTTTCAAACTTTTGGTATCTTCAGACATTTTATATTAAATATAAAATGCCTGAAGATCTGAAGATAACGAAATGTTGAAACCAAGGTATTGTAATTGGCTGACCTTCCAAATTAGAATATATATTAGAAGCAATTTGATGTCTAGCCACACTGATGAGCTGTGATATAGCAAAACAGACTTGTATGTGGATAACTAATTATGCTCTTGTTATCTAACTGAGCTCTCTACTGGGAAAGATTTTAAAAACAATAGCCGCTTCTGTGATTTACGCACTACTTTTAGTCATGAAGTGAGTTCTCTTGGATATTGGTGTGTGTATACACTGTGTATATATAGCATGATAAAATCTTCTCCTCTCTCAGTTGTGCACTGATAGTTTAGAAGTAGAATCTCTGACTGATGCCAAATTGGTTGAGTTTCAATCCCACTTCTGTTGTCTAGCCACGATGATAAGTGAAACAAGCTTGTATGTGGATGATTATAGATAGATAGATAGATAGATAGATAGATAGATAGATGCAGTGAAGCAGGATTGTATGTGGAT
Organism: Ascarosepion bandense; assembly: GCA_037127315.1. Taxonomy (NCBI): domain Eukaryota; kingdom Metazoa; phylum Mollusca; class Cephalopoda; order Sepiida; family Sepiidae; genus Ascarosepion; species Ascarosepion bandense. The sequence continues at coordinate 472,856 of JBBBDQ010002226.1, read as the reverse complement.
AAATAATTATGCTCTCATTATGATTAAGCTGGCTAGAAAGGAAAATGTTAAAAACAGTAATCACGTCTGCGATTTACACATTACACATAAGTCATGAATTGAGTTTTTTTTTTTTTTTAATCATATCACCCCGAGCAAGGCGGTAATGCCACTGAAGCGCAGGGGGCTACGTAGGAGTGAAAAGATTGGAAAAGAGAAAGCCGGAGACCACATCCTAAACAAATAACAAGGAATGAGCCTCTTCACCTGTTCAATAGACGTGGGTGGAGTGTGAACCGGGCGATAGTTTCGTCTATCTACTCCAATTGAAGAAAAAGAAAAGAGTGAAAAGATTGGAAAAGAAAGAAAGCCGGAGACCACATCCTAAACAAAGAACAAGGAATGAGCCTCTTCACCTGTTCAATAGACGTGGGTGGAGTGTGAACCGGGCGATAGTTTAGTCTATCTACTCCAATTGAAGAAAAAGAAAAGAGTGAAAAGATTGGAAAAGAGAAAGCCGGAGACCACATCCTAAACAAAGAACAAGGAATGAGCCTCTTCACCTGTTCAATAGACGTGGGTGGAGTGTGAACCGGGCGATAGTTTAGTCTATCTACTCCAATTGAAGAAAAAGAAAAGAGTGAAAAGATTGGAAAAGAGAAAGCCGGAGACCACATCCTAAACAAAGAACAAGGAATGAGCCTCTTCACCTGTTCAATAGACGTGGGTGGAGTGTGAACCGGGCGATAGTTTAGTCTATCTACTCCAATTGAAGAAAAAGAAAAGAGTGAAAAGATTGGAAAAGAGAAAGCCGGAGACCACATCCTAAACAAGGAACAATGGATGAGCCTCTTCACCTGTTCAATAGACGTGGGTGGAGTGTTTATAGTTTAGTCTATCTACTTCAGTTGAAAAAAAAAAAGAAAAGAGTGAAAAGATTGGAAAAGAGAACTTGGCTGCTGGTGTGTGTATACACTACATACACATAACATACCAAATTTCCTCTTCTTTCACCCATGTGCTGAGTATCATGGGCTTCTGATTGGGAGTGTAATGACTTTATGATCACTATCCAAGAATGATGACCTCTTCTGAACTTGTCTAGAGATCCCCAACTAAGTTAATGCCAAGGGCTCTGTATTTAAATCTTTTTACTTGGTTTCCTTTGCATTTTTAAGAAATGTTTATTTCAGGAAAAATTTTTGTACCAAATTGGACGAATATTGTGTTGTCTGATGAGATGAGGTAATTTTGCTCGTAGAAATGAATTATAATTTATAACCAATCTAAATGATGTGTTGAGTTTTCCTTATATATATATATTGTCATCCGCAGACAGATCTGTTTTGCCGTATCACAGCTCATCAGTACGGTTAGACTCCGATTGCTTTTTTACCCAGGATTGAAACCCGACTGAAAAGGCGTCAGATGGCGACTCTACCCCTGGGCTATGGGCGTTCGATGGAAGTAGGCAGACTTATAGATAGATAAATAGATAGATAGATTATATGAATTATATATATATAGATAGATATATTATATATATTGATATAGATGGATATATAAATTATTATATAAATATATATATGTAGTCTTTGAGATTTGGAAAAGAAATCACTCGATCAGCAGTTGAGAGTGAGGGAAAATTTACTCGCCCCCAAATCATTTTACTTGACCAACTCCAATTGAATTGCTGTCAGAAGACAAAAAATGAAATTTTAATTAAAATTTCGAATGTGTTTAAAACTTTTAAAAAATAACAACAAAATTTGATCTCTTAATAATAGCATAAACATTTTTATGATAAAACTTTGTTTTTATTAAGTTTGAGCTCTAATAACATTATGATATGCTGTTTTTGTTTTTTTTGTTTTTTTATTTTGGCAATTGAGTGGAGGTACCTAAATTTGTAGTTTCTTTCTTCTGGTTGACTACAACCTCCATTTCACAGATGATAAAAAATAACAAATCTGATTTTCTCAACGATTTTCGATAAAAAAATTACTTGTATTATCCAAGTAAGTAATTTTTTGTACAAGTTGTATCATTTGTTTTTCGGTGTGTGGTTGAAAGAAGTATGCATATTATTTTTCTTTCTTTTAAATGTTTGTTTTTACATTTTGTAAGCGGGGAGGAAATATAGGACAATATTTTTCCAAGTGAGTTTCTAAAAATCTGTGAGTGTCTTTAATCTGGGTGACAGAGACATTTTGGCTCCATTCTGGAAGCGTTAATTAAATGATTGTTTACACTTACCAGGACGATAAAAGCCAAGAGTTCAATAATGTCATTGTAGGTCATTTTAAGTAACTTGTGAATCTTCAATGGCATACTTTTGAGTTGTAAAAGGAATCAGATTTCCTTTTATTTTTAATCAACTGCAGGTGAGTAAAGCAATAAACTTTAATCGCTCAGTTAAGTTTTCAATCGACTGAGTTGATCAGGCGAGTGAAATCTCAAAGGCTGTATATATATAGAGAGAGAGAGAGAGAAAGAGAAAGATAGAGACAGAGAGGTAAGAAAATTATGAAAAGAAGTGTCCACAACATTCAACACGTGCGTATATGGATGCACATGTATTTTGTTAGTTTGTTTGATTTTACAATATGTCACTTATTGCTGTGTTACTCAACGCCAAATTTTATATGGGGCACCTAGTGAGGATCAAACTCATGTCTCAGTAGCAATGGCTAAAAAGACTAGCATCCTTATTTAGTTAAGTTGATTGAATTTAAGGCATGTCTCTCCTATTGTCTTGCTTAAAGCCAAATTTTTTTGTGGGGCACCTAGTGAGGATTAAACTCACTTCTCAGTCGCAATGGCCAACTAGATTAGTCTTAGTAATGATTACCGCATGACAAAGTTTCCCTCAAACACTGATTTTGTCAGCAGATAATATACATGTGCTACCAAGTACACCAGTCAAAATTTTTCTTAGCAACCAGGTGTGAGACAGGCTGTTCATTAGATATTGTCGATAATTATAATTACTGTATTGCTTGACAATTATTTCAGTTGGACTAATTAAAATAAAATTTCAATTAAAATAAATTTTCCTAGACTAATTACTGTGTTCATGACACCTGACCTTGATTTCATTACAAGTTCATACTAGTCAAACTAATCTGCAGAATAGTACTTGAGTTCATAGTCACTATTAGTGTTATTAGTCACTATATTAACACATATTACATAGTATCAAATAGAATTATCACATATATTAGTATTATTAATCACTGTTAGTATTATCATAATCCTTATCATATTATTATAATAATCATTATAATATTAGTATTTTCATAGTATTATCCTTATACTAGCAGCATAGCCCAGCGTTGCTCAGGTGTAATGAAAGCTTTAAAACTAATCAATGGCCCTGGAGCTCAGACTCTTTGGACGTTGGCACAAAAGACTAAAAAGCAATAGTTGTTTCCAGTTAAAGCGAAACCACAGAATGAAAGAAAAATAAATGGATGTAAGTCAAATTTTGATTTCCTGGTATTAATATCAAATAAGTTTTTTTCATTGGAAACTGAATTTTGAAAGCTAAATAAGTCCTCTGAGTAAATGGTATCATGGCTGAGACTAAGAACTACAATTATACCTACTTAGAGCCAAACCTAAAGCAAAAACTAAAATAAAAGGGCTGGAAAAATACAGACATACAGGCAGGTAAACAGACACACACACAAACATCTTGCCTATTATATATATTTATTATCGATTTTCTGCACTATTGTAAAAACTGCAACCTTGAAACTTCTGAATATCATTTCTTATGTCTTTGTCTATAAGTGTATCAAATTTGATTAAAATCGGACCACTCCTTCTATAACCCATTTTTTTCGATTATCAACTTTCAATATTTATTGGGGGTACCTCGACACAAAACCTAACTAAGAACACTCGCAGACGCTTATAGTACAACTGTGTAAATTTTCAAGAAAATCAGTTCAGCCATTTCAGAGTCTATAGGTAACGGACACACACACACACTCACACAGACACATGCACACACACAAACAAAGTTCCATTTATAAATAAGTTTAGATATATTACATAGTCTTATCACATAGTAATATTAATCAGTATATAAGCATATATTACTGCTGTGGCCTGTTAGGGCCAGGAAAAAACCCAAAAAGAAGAAGGTAGGTTGAACCAGTGTATTGGAATAACAGTGTATTGGAATAACAGAACATATTTACAAAATAAGATTGTTATTAATAAGCAGATAGAAGTGTCTATCCGAACTGTCGAGTTACACTACATCTCGACTGCTTCTCCAGGAAGTCTTGCAGGTTAGAATTTATAAAGGAGGAAGAGTTCATTCCAATGTAGATAGGGCACCATAACAATTACATAGTATCACATAGAATTATCACATATATTAGTATTATCAGTTATTATTAGTATTATCATAATCATTATCATATTATCATGCCCAGACCAAAGAATAAACATTTAACAAGCCCTAACCACCATGGGACACATTGGTTCACAAAGCTTCCAATTCACTGAAACACTGAACAAAGAAATAAAAATGACCACCAGAAAGTTTAATAATAATAGGCTGTTCCCATCTGAAGATAACGCCTTCAAGTTTCAAGATGACTTTTCTGCAAATAAAAGGGTGTGCACTCACTGCTTCTGTTTCAAGGACATTGACAGCTATTTTGTTTCATGACAGAAATTGGTATGATTTCCACTTTGCAGTAGAAAAAGATTTTCCAACACCAAAAATATATAACAGAGAAACCAATAACCGCTATATACAAATCCAACTAAAATAAGATAGATTTTATTGTGTTACATGGTACCAGGAGATAGGAAAAATGCCTAAACCAGACTACTTTTCAATATAAAATAATTTCTAATAACTTAAACAAAGAAAGAAAGAAAAACATCTGAATTATAAGACAGCAACTGAAAAAAAAAAGAAAAATTACTCATGTTAATATTTTAATTTTTTCATATATATATATATATATATATATCCCATAGATTATCATGTATACTAGTATCATAGTCACTATAAACACACATGAAAACATTGTATTACAACACCAACATTTATTGAATCCATTCTTAAGGAATCTAACATGTTTATCTAAAATAAATGGTATGTATATAAAAAGGTTTCAAAATCAAACTGCAAAAAACCACTAAACATGTCCACTAGACATGCTTACACACTTAAAAATATACATCATCATCTGAATTCCACATCAACAAGTCAGAATTATTATACACTTACATACATAAAGTAATATTTATGGTTTTTCAATTAGGCATGAAATCCCTTAATTTCTTGAAATTTTGAATGGATCCATTGTCACTTCTTGAATGTATAATATGAGAAACAAACTCACTTCTCAGTAGAAATGAGTACAGTTTTTTTTTTCTTTAATCATTTCACCCCAAGCAAGGCATTCCCCTGCCACTATTGCGCTTGGGGCTACATAGGGGAAGGTAAATAGAAAGAGTGGTTAGATATAGGAAATGTCAGAAGGTGGGTGATAGGTAGTTGGGAGGATGGGAAGAGTGTTTGAAAGAATGGAAGTGAGTTATTGTGTTAGGAGGTGTCTATTGACCTTACATTTAAACTCCTGGAGATTGTAGCCGTCGGGGAAGCAGTCATGTGGAAGGGAAATCCACAGTCGGGAAGTGCGAGAAAAGAAACTGTTGGAGTAGAAGTTGCGGTTGCATTTTATCGGTTTCACTGTAAAAGGGTGGGATCTAGTCGCTAATCTAGTATCTCGTGCAAATTCGTATTTAGGGGGCACCAGTGATCTAAGTTCATCGGAGCAGAAGCCATGAAAATATTTATAGAAAAGACACAGGGAAGCCATGTTGCGCCGGTAAGAGAGAAACTGCAGGCGGTCTGCTAAGTCAGTATTACAGACTCTCCGCTGTACCTTGTCAAGAAGCCCAAGGAGAATAGCAGGGGCACCCAACCAGATATGGCAACAGTATTCAATGCACGGGCGGATGGTAGATTTATAAATGTGCAAGATAGATTCAGACGGAAAAAACCTCCGGGCCCTGCACAGAGAACCGACATTCATAGCAGCGGATTTAGCAATGGATTCGATATAGTCATTCCACTTGAGGTCTGCTGAAAGTGTGAGACCAAGGAAGCGTAGTGTTTTACTCTCTGGGAGGCAAGCCTGGTCCATGCTAATAGGAGGTAGGTGCGATTGTCTATGATGATTAATTGATAGTAGCTTCATTTTAGAAGCATTAAAATTCACGAGCCATTTCTTACCCCAGTCCACTACGGATTGGAGGTCCTTTCCAAGCTCGGCTGCAAGGTTAGCTTTGTTGCTCACACCTGATTTTTGATCGAGGCGAGAATAAACTGTGGTATCATCAGCCTACATACCTACTTGGGATCTTATGGTATCAGGGAGATCATTAATGTAGATCAGAAAGAGCATAGGACCTAGGATAGAGCCTTGAGTGACACCCACGTTTGTATGGTAGTTCTGGGAGGCATGTCTGTTTAATACCACTTTCAATGTGCAGTTAGATATGCCCACATGTTTGGATCAGTTGGTTTTGGTCTATATAACAGGCTGAGATGTTCCATTCTGCTACTAGGGAAAGTTTATTCTCTAGGTTCTGATTGGCTGCTAACTTTGGTGTGGATACTGTGATCAATAAATATCCATCATTCAGCCATGAATACCCAAGTATGGGGTATGTTTTTATTTACAGCCTGATTTTTCTCCTCTCTGCCAACTTTACGCTAGTTGGTGACTTCCTTGGAAGGGTGAGTATCATATTTTTGATACTTCACTTCTTGTCTCATAAATTAACTCGAGCCATCTGCTTCATGTGTGCCATTTGTTTAGCCAGTGTGGAAAGAATGATCTGTCATCTACTGTTCATACCTGGACCAAAGATTAAAAATTTAGCAAGCCTCAACCACCAAGAAACACATTGGTTCACATAGCTCCCAGTTCACTAAAACATTGAACAAAGAAATAAAAATGACCACCAGAAAGTTTAATAATAATAGGCTGTTCCCATCTGAAGATAACACCTTTAAGTTTCAAGATGGCTTTTCTGCAAATAAAAGGGAGTGCACTCACTGTTTCTGTTTCAAGGACATTGGCAGCCATTTTGTTTTGTGACAGAAACCAGTATGGTTCCCACTTTGATGTAGAAAAAGATTTTCCAACACCAAAAATATATAACAGAGAAACCAATACCTGCTATATACACATCCAATTAAAATAAGGTAGATTTTATTGTGTTACATGGTACTAGGAATAGAAAAAATGCTTAAACTGAACTGCATTTTAATTTAGGATAATTTCAAAATTAAAAGAAAAGAAACTGCAACAAAAATAAAATTTACTCGAGTTAATACTTTGATTTTGTCATATGGTGAAAACTTTGATTCACTTTGGTATTTTTTATTTCTTTCAGGCCACATTGTTCATGGCATGAATTTTTTTCATGACATTTGCAGAAGCCTTTATTTTCCTGTAAAAAGAATTGATGCACCTATTGGGTATTTTTTTTTCTCAGACTAACCGAAAAAATGCTTTATGCTATCCGAAAGAGTTAACTTTCGATTTTATGAATGTTTCATATTGAGGAAAGTCGCATGGTTCGTATATATGCTCACAAAAAAAATATCAGATATAATTTGATAGGAGTCATTAGATGATGTCAGGGTGGTGTAAAGGTTATTAATATGAAAAATGGAATCAGCTAACCATATTCAAATTTCAGCCAAGTTTGTTGTGTTCATATTTGATAAATTCTATTTCTAGGAAAGACATGCATACATCTTACAATAGACCGAATGTAAATAGATGCAAATAATGATAACTCATCATCCCAGACATTCACTGATAACAACAACAAAGATGAGGACAATAGTGTAAATAGTGTAAATAATGGTAACTCTTTATCCCAAACATTCAGTGATAACAACAACAAAGATGAGGATAATAGTCATAATGAAAATAGTTTAAATAATGATAATTCCTCATCCCAGACATTCACTGATAACAACAACAAAGATGAGGACAATAGTCCAAATGTAACTGGTGTAAATAATGATAACTCATCATCCCAGACATTCAGAGATAACAACAACAAAGATGAGGACAATAGTCCAAATGTAAATAGTGTAAATAATGATAACTCCTCATCCCTGGAATCCAGTGATAACAACAACAAAGATGAGGACAATAGTCCAAATGTAAATAGTGTAAATAATGATAACTCCTCATCCCTGGAATCCAGTGATAACAACAACAAAGATGAGGACAATAGTCCAAATGTAAATAGTGTAAATAATGATAACTCCTCATCCCAGACATTCAGTGATCACAACAACAAAGATGAGGACAATAGTCCAAATGTAAATAGTGTAAATAATGATAACTCCTCATCCCTGGAATCCAGTGATAACAACAACAAAGATGAGGACAATAGTCCAAATGTAAATAGTGTAAATAATGATAACTCCTCATCCCTGGAATCCAGTGATAACAACAACAAAGATGAGGACAATAGTCCAAATGTAAATAGTGTAAATAATGATAACTCCTCATCCCTGGAATCCAGTGATAACAACAACAAAGATGTGGACATTAGTCCAAATGTAAATAGTGTAAATAATGATAACTCCTCATCCCAGACATTCAGTGATCACAACAACAAAGATGAGGACAATAGTCCAAATGTAAATAGTGTAAATAATGATAACTCCTCATCCCTGGAATCCAGTGATAACAACAACAAAGATGAGGACAATAGTCCAAATGTAAATAGTGTAAATAATGATAACTCCTCATCCCTGGAATCCAGTGATAACAACAACAAAGATGAGGACAATAGTCCAAATGTAAATAGTGTAAATAATGATAACTCCTCATCCCTGGAATCCAGTGATAACAACAACAAAGATGAGGACAATAGTCCAAATGTAAATAGTGTAAATAATGATAACTCCTCATCCCTGGAATCCAGTGATAACAACAACAAAGATGAGGACAATAGTCCAAATGTAAATAGTGTAAATAATGATAACTCCTCATCCCTGGAATCCAGTGATAATAACAACAAAGATGAGGACAATAGTCCAAATGTAAATAGTGTAAATAATGATAACTCCTCATCCCTGGAATCCAGTGATCACAACAACAAAGATGAGGACAATAGTCCAAATGTAAATAGTGTAAATAATGATAACTCCTCATCCCAGACATTCAGTGATAACAACAACAAAGATGAGGACAATAGTCCAAATGTAAATAGTGTAAATAATGATAACTCCTCATCCCAGACATTCAGTGATCACAACAACAAAGATGAGGACAATAGTCCAAATGTAAATAGTGTAAATAATGATAACTCCTCATCCCTGGAATCCAGTGATAACAACAACAAAGATGAGGACAATAGTCCAAATGTAAATAGTGTAAATAATGATAACTCCTCATCCCAGACATTCAGTGATCACAACAACAAAGATGAGGACAATAGTCCAAATGTAAATAGTGTAAATAATGATAACTCCTCATCCCTGGAATCCAGTGATAATAACAACAAAGATGAGGACAATAGTCCAAATGTAACTGGTGTAAATAATGATAACTCATCATCCCTGGAATCCAGTGATAATAACAACAAAGATGAGGACAATAGTCCAAATGTAAATAGTGTAAATAATAACTCCTCATCCCTGGAATCCAGTGATAATAACAACAAAGATGAGGACAATAGTCCAAATGTAAATAGTGTAAATAATGATAACTCCTCATCCCTGGAATCCAGTGATAATAACAACAAAGATGAGGACAATAGTCCAAATGTAAATAGTGTAAATAATGATAACTCCTCATCCCAGACATTCAGTGATAACAACAACAAAGATGAGGACAATAGTCCAAATGTAAATAGTGTAAATAATGATAACTCCTCATCCCAGACATTCAGTGATAACAACAACAAAGATGAGGACAATAGTCCAAATGTAAATAGTGTAAATAATGATAACTCCTCATCCCAGACATTCAGTGATAACAACAACAAAGATGAGGACAATAGTCCAAATGTAAATAGTGTAAATAATGATAACTCCTCATCCCAGACATTCAGTGATAACAACAGCAAAGATGTTGACAATAGTCCAAATGTAACTGGTGTAAATAATGATAACTCATAATCCCAGACATTCATTGATCACAACAACAAAGATGAGGATAATAGTCCAAATGTAAATAATGTAAATAATGATAACTCCTCATCCCAGACATTCACTGATAACAACAAAGATGAGGACAATAGTCCAAAAGTAAACAGTATAAATACTTTCTGAAACATTTAAAAATTGCAAGCAAAGGAAAAATTTCTACATGTAAGATGATGCAAAAAAAATGTATTCACTTAAAATTTGTGATACACCTGATGAATGCCAGAGGGCACAACAATTGAAAGGTTTTGATAACAACAAAGATGAGGGCACTAGTCTATATGTAAATAGTGTAAAGAAGGAAACAACAAACTGTGTTCTTTACTTCCTGATACATGAAAAATGTAAGCAAAGAAACGTCTGTATTGACTATTTTTATTGTCGGCACAAGGGAAGTTTTTCCAATTCCTTGTTAGTGATGGAGAATGGTGAAGTTTGTGGACCTAGGTTTCAGCAAGGTGAAAATTCTTTCAAGGAAAATCTCACATATTTTCAATAATTGGTGAGTCATCAATTCACAGACCAAAGGACAGATACTGCAAAACTGTCAACTGACCATGTTGAATACATCATATTTCAGAACCATGACAGATAGGGTGCAATGAATGAATTGTCGTCTAAATGACACAAAAATTAAAACAACACTGACATCTCATTTTAACAGATATATTTACCAAAATGACACAAAAATATCTCGAAATAGTAAAGAGTAAAGTTTTTTGACAAAATCACCATTGACTTCAACCATAGCAATCAAATCCATCATTGCACCCTGTGAGGCTGTTTTGTTTTTTTGCCAAGGAGATGATTTTTTTTGTTCCCAATGCTCAGCATATTCTTGACTATATGACAGACAATGCAGCATGATAGAGCTTATATATATATATATATATATATATATATATATATGTAAAATAAGAAAACATTAAGGTGCTTATATTAACATAAAAAATAATATTTTTTCTTGAATTTCTAATACAAAGAAATTCTTACCTCAGTGAGTAAAATGTATTTCCAAATTGACGGTGGAAAAAATTTTGTGCTTACCTAGAAAAGAAAAGCAAAAGAAATTAGTTTTGTGCAGTTTTATTTTTTTTATTTAAACCTGAAAAATATGATAAATACAGAGACGGAACATCGATACTATGTATCGTTTGTGAAAAGTAGAAATATTCACATTAATTAGATGTAGATTATATCCTCATCTTTGCTGTTATTATCATAGAAGAAGAACGGCCTTGTGTTAATGGTTGGCTGAACAGAGATTAGGAAACAGTTAAAAGACAACATTTACTAAGAGCTACAAAGAACAGGAAATTGTGGAGAGCCATGATTGCCTACATTCTGAAGGGAGATGGCACATAGAAGAAGAAGAACGAGCTTGTGTTCATTGTTGGCTGAACAGTCTGCTTCCTGTTTTCCTGCATGCTGGAAGTTCTCTTCAGTCGTTCCTGTTTTTAAGACTTGTGGTGAACCGTCGGACCCATCCAACTATTGCCCTATCACTCTTCTACCGATATTCGGGAAAGTGTTCGAGGCTATAATCAATGCTGAAATAGTTCAACATCTTACTGCCCACAAACTCTTCTTTAACAAGCAATATGGCTTCCGCTTTGCCAGGTCCACTGCCGATATGCTAACAACCTTTACGGAGTACATGCTCCGGACCCTCGATGAGTCAGGCGAGGCTCGTGCAGTTGCTCTGGACATCTCCAAGGCTTTTGACAGGGTCTGGCACTCTGGCCTCCTTTGCAAGCTACGGGGTTATGGCATTACCGGACGCCTGCTTGACCTAATCCAGTCCTTTTTAAACAACCGCAAAATGAAGGTCATATTGAATGGGCATGCCTCTTCATCCTACAGAACGAATGCCGGTGTCCCTCAGGGCTCTACCCTGGGCCCGACGCTCTTCCTTATTTTCATCAACGACCTCCCAGATGAGATCAAGTCCCAAGTAGGCATCTACGCAGATGACACCACGATATACTCCCGCACAAGTAAGAAACCTGGCATGGTGGACAGACATAATCTCGCTGCTGACCTTGAACGGGATCTACACTCTGTGGTGAATTGGGGCAAGAAGTGGCTTGTCAACTTCAATGCGTCCAAGACCAAGCTGTTGTCTGTCAACCATCACAGGCAACCTCTCCTGCCTCACATAAGCATGGACCAAGCGATTCTCCCTGAGTGCAATACACTGCGCCTCCTTGGCCTTACCCTCTCCTCTGATCTCAAGTGGAACCGCTACATCAAATCCATAGCTAAATCCACTGCTAAGAAGGTTTGGGTCACTGTGTCGATCCAGGATGTTCTTTCCGCCTGAATCCATCCTGCATATATACAAGTCTACCATTCGACCCTGCATGGAGTACTGCTGCCATTTATGGTCAGGCGTCCCTGCCGCTCACCTCAGTGTTCTCGACAGGCTCCAAAGGAGAGTTAGTAACGTGATAGGTGCTGACTTGGCGGCTCGACTACAGCCACTTCCCCACCGACGAAATGTGGCCTCCCCTTTGTTCTATAAGTACTTTCATGGCTTCTGCTCAGACGAACCTAAGTCACTGGTGCCTCCTCAACAGGTGTTTACTCGTGCAACCAGAATGGTAACTGGGTTCCCACCCATTCACAGTTAAGTTAGCCAAATGCAGACGACAATTCTATTCCTGCAGCTTCTTCTCTCGCACTTCACGCCTGTGGAACTCACTCCCATATTCTTGCTTTCCTGACGGCTACGACCTCCAGAAAATTAAATGCAATGTCAATACTCATCTACTAACCACTTGACTCTAACCCTTCCCCCATCTCGTATATCCTTCCCTTTCTCTCCCCCCCCCCACTGCAACTGTCATTACACCTGCCTTTTCATCTTTCTATTGCTTCTTTCTAATTGGTTTGTAATCCTCTTCTCCCTCCTCTAATTAATTTTCTTTAAGTTATGTAGCCCCCCCACACATTAGTGGCATTTACGCCTTGCCCGGGGTGAAATGATGAAAAAAAATTTACTAAGAGCTACAAAGAACAGGAAATTATGGAGAGCCATGATTGCCTACATTCTGAAGGGAGATGGCACATAGAAGAAGAAGAATGAGATTGTGTTAATGGTTGGCTGAACGGAGATTAGGAAAGCGCTAAAAGACAACATTTGCTAAGAGCTACAAAGGGCAGGAAATTGTGGAGAGCCATAATCACCCACATTTCTGAAGAGACATGGCATATAGAAGGTCATAAGAAGAATTCATAAATTGCAAATAGGCGGCTTACCTATTTGAATATTCGGAATAGTTCTATTTCTTAGTAAATTTTTATGCGTATTGCCAGTTAATATATTTCCATATTTTGGACATTTGAAACACGGATGTAGAATAAAATTAGATATATTAGGTTCTTCGTGGGCTGTAGAGACATTACAGATAATCTGCTATCCTTTAACCATCATAGACAATCTCTCCTACGCCACATCATCATGGATCAAACTAGTCTCCCTGAAAGCAATAGACTGCATCCACCTCGGCCTCACTCTCTCAGCCGACCTCAAGTGGAACGACTACATTGAATCAATAACTAAATCTACTGCTAGGAAGGTTGGGTCACTTTGTCTTGCTGTCGTTCAATGCAAATACACTTCTTGGCAAAATTATACCCGGCAGCCATAGAATATATTACACTACTGGACTCAACAAACCAATTTTCCTGAAAAAGTTTTTAATAGACAGATTTTATAAATTTCAAATGCCAGTGGCACTGGCTGTTTGGGCAATGAATACCAAATATTTCCTTATAAGGACAATGACTAATATTACCATTAGAGATTAAGTGAACTGATACTAGACTTTGATCTCAGCTCAGTGGCTAGGGATGTGAAAAAAATGTCTAATTCGAGTATCACTGATTGTTTGGTCAATGAATACCAAATGGCACGTAGAAGAAAAACGAGATTGTGTTAATGGTTGGCTGAACAGAGATTAGGAAACAGTTAAAAGACAACATTTACTAAGAGCTACAAAGAACAGGAAATTGTGGAGAGCCATGATTGCCTACATTCTGAAGGGAGATGGCACGCTGCATTACTAATATTACTTCCCCTTCTACTGCATTCCTAATAATAACAATGACTAATATTACCATTAGAGATTAAGAGAACAGATACTAGACTTTGATCTCAGCTCAGTAGCTAGGGATGTGAAAAAAATGTCTAATTCGAGTATCACTGATTGTTTGGTCAATGAATGCCAAATGTTTCCTTATAAAGAAACGGTTAATTTTCCGATTACACCCTCCAAAAAATATTTTAAATGACTTTGGCTACTAATTTAACACTTATCTTCTTTTCACATGGAATATTTATATAAATAAACAATTTTTTTTTCCATTTCAATTTCGCACTGAAGAAGTCTTTTCTTTGTGGACTGAAAGAGATGTTTTTCATATTTTATTTTTTTGAGTAAAACTCTATTGGCTCTCCTTTATCAACATTCCATAACGAAAGTGAAATAAAGAGAAAGAAAGAAAGAAAGAAAGAAAAAAAGAAAGTGAAATAAAGAGATAGAATAAAAAATGAAGAGAAAGAAAGAAAGAAAGTGAAATAAAAAGAAAGAAAGAAAGAAAGAAAGAAAGAATAGATAGAATAAAAATGAAGAGAAAGAAATAAAGAAAGAAAGAAAGAAAGAAAGAAAGTGAAATAAAGAGAAAGAAAGAAAGAAAGTGAAATAAAGAGATAGAATAAAAAATGAAGAGAAAGAAAGAAAGAAAGAAAGAAAGAAAGAAATGAAATAAAGAGAAAGAAAGAAAGAAAGAAAGTGAAATAAAGAGATAGAATAAAAAATGAAGAGAAAGAAAGAAAGAAAGTGAAATAAAGAGAAAGAAAGAAAGAAAGTGAAATAAAGAGATAGAATAAAAAATGAAGAAAGAAAGAAAGAAAGAAAGAAAGAAAGAAAGTGAAATAAAGAGAAAGAAAGAAAGAAAGTGAAATAAAGAGATAGAATAAAAAATGAAGAGAAAGAAAGAAAGTGAAATAAAGAGAAAGAAAGAAAGAAAGAAATAAAGAGAAAGAAAGAAAGAAAGTGAAATAAAGAGATAGAATAAAAAATGAAGAGAAAGAAAGAAAGAAAGAAAGAAAGAAAGTGAAATAAAGAGAAAGAAAGAAAGAAAGTGAAATAAAGAGATAGAATAAAAAATGAAGAGAAAGAAAGAAAGAAAGTGAAATAAAGAGAAAGAAAGAAAGAAAGTGAAATAAAGAGATAGAATAAAAAATGAAGAGAAAGAAAGAAAGAAAGAAAGAAAGTGAAATAAAGAGAAAGAAAGAAAGAAAGTGAAATAAAGAGATAGAATAAAAAATGAAGAGAAAGAAAGAAAGAAAGTGAAATAAAGAGAAAGAAAGAAAGAAAGTGAAATAAAGAGATAGAATAAAAAATGAAGAGAAAGAAAGAAAGAAAGAAAGAAAGTGAAATAAAGAGAAAGAAAGAAAGAAAGTGAAATAAAGAGATAGAATAAAAAATGAAGAGAAAGAAAGAAAGAAAGTGAAATAAAGAGATAGAATAAAAAATGAAGAGAAAGAAAGAAAGAAAGAAAGAAAGAAAGTGAAATAAAGAGATAGAATAAAAAATAAAAGAAAAGAAAGAAAGAAAGAAAAAGAGAAACGAAAAAGAGAAAAATCAAAGAGAAAAAGAGAAATAAAAAAGAACGAATGAAAAATAGAGAGTCATAAACGTTAAAGAAAAAATAAAGAGGAAGGAGAAAAAACGAAGGGAGATAAAGAAAAAAAGAAGAATGAAAGAGAAAGAAGAAGGACAAAAAAGAATGAAAGAGAAATAAGAAAGAACAAAAGAAAATAGAAAAACATAAACGTTAAAGAAAAAATAAAGAGTAAGGAGAAAAAATGAAGGGAGATGAAAAAAAAAGAACAATGAAAGAGAAGAGGAATTAAAGGAAAAGATGAAAGAGAAAAAAGAATGAAAAGAAATAAAAATATAAAAGAAAATAGAGAACCATTAACGCTAAAGAAAAAATAACGAGGAAAAAGAAAAAATGAAGGAAGATAAAGAAAAAAGAAGAATGAAAGAGAAAGAGGAATGAAAGAGAAAAATGAACGAGAAAAAAGAACGAAAGAGAAATTAAAGACAAAAGTAAATAGAGAACCATAAACGTTAATGAAAAAACAAAGAGGAAGAAGTAAAAATTGATGGAGATAAAGAAAAAATGGATGAAAGAGTAAGAGGAATGAAAGAGAAAGATGAAAGACATAAAAGAATGAATGAGAAATAAAAAAAACAAAAGAAAATAGAGAAGCATAAATGTAAAAAAAAAACAAAGCGGTAGAAGTAAAAATGAAGGGGAGATAAAGAAAAATAAAAGAGAAAGAGAAATGAAAGAGAAAGATGAAAGGAAAAAGAATGAAAGAGATATAAAAAAGAAAAAAGAAAATAGAGAACCATAAAACGTTGAAGAAAAGTATCGAGGAAGAAGAAAAATGAAGGGAGATAAAGAAGCGAGAAAAATGAAAAAGAAGTATGAAAGTAAAAGATGAAATATAAAACGAAAGAAAGTTAAAGGGAAGGCAAACGTAGAAGAATGAAAATGAATGATGGCGGATTATAAATGTTCAGGAAAAAGACAAAAATGGGGTAAAAGTGGAGAAAGAAAAAGAAAGATAAAAAAAATGTAAGGATAAAAAAACGATGAACCAAAATAAAAAAAAGAAAAAAAGTTTTTCAACGAAAACGAAAATAGGTAAAAAAATGGTACGTGTTCTTTATCACGTCGTGGTCACCAAAGAAGCCATAGGGAGATGGTTAATATTTATTAATTCTGCCTTGTGTCATACATAACCGAACTCCCTACAAGTTACAGATTATTCCAGAATTATCAGAATATTATTATCGTTATCATCAGAAGGTTGGTTGTCGGTTGGTTGCAGATTGGAATGTATGGATTAGTGTGGAAGAGTGGAAGAATAAGAATATACATTTTGCATTTTAAAATAGAAATTTATTAAAAGAAATAGAATAACAAGAATAGGTAGAAGTTAAAAGTTCAATGAGAAACAAGTAATGAGTTAAAGGTATCAAGAGTTGTAGAAAATGTTCATAGTAGTAATTTGTTGGAAAGAGTTTATGCGTACGTACGTATGTATGTATATATGTATCAGTGCTTGTATGGTAGGAAGAAGAAGTAAAATGAATCAGTACACGAGAAAGAAGGAAAAAAGGACAATGTTCGACGCAACCTTATATCCGGGTGTAGTTGAAATTTCTGCTTTGTTACATTTTAGCTTGTCGTCTCTACTACTTCCATCTCTGACTGAACTGACGCTGATCGAAGTCATTTATATAGTCATTCAGATTTTTCGCACTGGATCGCTAAGTCCTTTTTAGTCTTGCAAATCGCTCCCATTGGTCAGAAAACCAATTTAACATGTACTTGAGAAATCAGGTTTCGACTTTTTCTTCAAGCACATGGTCAATCCTTTTTCTATTTTTGAAAAAATAAACAGGATTTTACACGTCATTGTGAATTTTGGTAAAAGTGAAGAAGGTTGATTTTAATTCTAAATTTCCTATCCTACATATAAAACAGAATGAAAGTGAAGTAAAGAAGAAAGAAAAACATGAAAAAAAGAAAGAATAGCTGAAAACTAAAACAAAACTGAAATTAACAAAAAAATTAATAAAAAAAGCGAGAACAAACCGAAAAAGCTAACAGAATGAATGAAAAAAGTAGAAAAACAACGTAAGTAAAAATAAATTAGTAAAGTATAAAAATGGCTGGAACCCATAAAATAAAATAAATTTTACAAGATGGAAAGAGACAGGAAAAGAATTAAACTTTTGATGAGAGGGTGTGAAGTGTATGAGATGTTTCTGTAATGAGAGATGATTTAACAAGATTGTTTACGACCAAAAACAACAAAGGCAAGCTTTTCCGGACCCTCCCCGCCGACTCCACTACCACCACCACCACCACCACCACGCCATTTCACAATATCAGCTTTAATCCTGACTGAAGACTGTCTTCCGAATCTTCCTCTGCCAATTGTTGTCAGTGGGGTTGGCTTATAAAACTATCCTCTTCACCCTCACAATGACCACTCACTCAGGTTGTTTTTCAGCAATGTCACTAACACCCGGGTCCACATCTTGGTCAATCCCAAAATTTTTTCCAGTCATCCAAGAATTTAACACATAAACAAAATGTCTGCTTTACATGTCCTCCAATATATATATATATATATATACTCTGTTTTCTTTTAAGAAAAACTTTAAACACCGGTCATATTTCCGTAATAAATTTATTTCAGTCAATAATTGTTGTTGCCAACAATCACCGACTTCATCAGACGGAAGGCCCTATTCGATTTGTTTCATGTCGTATTACTACGGAATGAAAGTTCAGTCAAGGCCAGGCGGAGGGGGAGGCAACATAGGATAGCCCACTATAATAAGTATTTCCGTTTCCATTTGTCGGGATATAGTGGGAGGAGAAGTTTAATACAAACAAAACAACACGTGACTAATGTCACCAGCAAATTTATACATCAATTCATAATTCAAATTTCTAAGCCAAAATTTTATTTTTATTTTTATTTTCCTAGCTCTGTGATAAGTTAAATTAGATTAAGTTAAGGCTATTATTTCTTTTCTTTACTCAATTGTTGATAAGATAATTCCATTCTATTTGTTGCAAGACTAGATTATATCCATGTTATATCTAAATTCCTTGAACTTCCATTCCGATAGGTGTCGTTGGTTACCAGCAGTCCTGTCTTATTTCCTACTACCACTCCTGCTAACTTTCCTGTTTTATTAATATTTATTTACTCCCCCGTTCTTCCCATCTTATCCCACTAGTATGCTAATTTTCGCACCTCCTTTTATCTGTCTTCACTAGAGACCATTTTTCAGACTTGGTGTCTACTTCTATCCACTCCCTTCCACTTTCGATTTTCTTTCCTTCGCCCATTTAGGTAGTTTCAACCTCTCCTTCTAAACCTACATATTCTCAATCTTTCTTTATTTAATTTTTCTTATTTGGTTTCCGTATATCCATTCCTATTGATTAGATAGAGGGTCATTCCTCAGTTCGTTGTTTCAATCAGCTTCGTTGGTTCCGTCAGTTATCTGTGCTATCCGTTTCTTATTACTGTTTCAGTATCCAACTATGTTATGTTATTGAGGCTTCCCCTTCTTTGTATGCACTAAATCCATCTGGTTCAAGTAAACCGGATCAATTAACTTAGGTTTTATCCTCCCTTACGTTAGATCCTACTAAATTCTCAGGTTGTCCCATTTGTGTTAGTTCGCAGTTAAACTTGTTTGACGATATTGTTTAAATTCAGTACCCATCCTAGTGATATTTCACCTACTAATCTCGCTAGTAATTCGTCCCCCATATTACAAGGATGCCTCTTTGCCACTAATGATAATAATCATAATAATAATAATATTATTTTTCCTACTAATGATAATAATCTTCATAATAATATTAATATTAATCTTCATAATAATATTATTATTAATATTAATATTAATTTTCATAATAATATTAATAACAATCTTCATAATAATAATACTAATAACAGCATCAGTCCCCGTTTTCCACTTATGGCAATAACCTAATTCTGGTGACACTCATGTTAGAGCCTTTCTATGATCTTTCCTTTCTTACTTCTTTTTTATCACCATTACCTCTCCATGATAGTAGTAGGCTAAAATTTTGTGTTCTTTCCCAGTTTAGATATTGTCTCGGTTTCCCTTATTGTAACTCCAATGGCTGAATTGAGTAGTTCCAGCTATCTTATCTTATCTTACTTCACATCTAAAGGTAATTTTATTAGTTTTGCAATTTATACTATCTGGGCGTCAATCCTAGTCCATCCAATTTTTGCTAAATTGATATTAATAAGTCAATCCTTGCCATCTAATAGATCCTAATTTAAATTTAAATAAAATTTATAACCCTACAAGTGAATCATCAAAATTTAAGAGAAATACATGTATTAAGAATATAGGCTAGAAAGTAAATTAAATTTTATATAATATAAATTTATAAAATATAAGCTTGTCGTAGTCTCCTGAAAAATATGCTGATGAAAGCTAATAACGCGGTAATGATATCTAACGAAAACGAACAAATTCTTATTGACATAATTATTTAAACACTATTTTTACTGGATACTAAATTTATATTTGAGAAACCTCTCCAGTTATGGGTTAAATAACAGACAAGATTGGGTTCTATAGCCTTTATGGCAACCAGTCCACCGCAGAAAGTAATGGAAACTTACTGTGGAATAAACTTCTACTCAGTCAGTCATGTCTCTTTCGAGATTAACTGACTGAATGACTCCATTTATATAATTAACATTTAGCACGCTGCATTACTAATATTACTTCCCCTTCTACTGCAATCCTTTCCAAGACCTCTCAATTATCCTTATTGTTAATTTCACCCAAAGTCGTTTTCTGTTGCCATTGCAGGATATGGCAACACAACTATGAAATGAAAATAAACTATTGTTTAAGGATCCCCTTCAGTAATAAAGGTTAAATAGTATATTTACTTATTTTCGTGCTTCAGACGGTCTAGGGCAGCGAGTGTGTCAACAATCAAGCAAAGATAAACATTGCCTTATAAATATAAATCTTTCATAGACTCTCAAAACATTCAGACCGGCTCAGTTTTGGATCCTAAAGTAAACAAAGTAATTTTTGAAGAAGCGATGAATTTTTATTTCTTAACCCGACAGATTTTTATACTTAAATCTTATTTTTAGTGAATACCAATATGTGACTAGCTGGTCTGTTTATTTATTAAACAGTATATTTATTTATATTACGCTACCATAGTATCAAACATTCGGTATCATAATGCGTTTTGATAGAGTTATTGTATAACGCCTGACGATACTGAAATATTGAAACCATGTTAGCATAATCGCCTGATTTTCCTAATTTTAAAATTTAAAAGCTCTACTTGTTAAACTTTTCTTTAAATATGTATTGAGCCCATTTTAATGTAACTGTTTACTGGCCTAATTTGCCCCTGATTAATAACTGTTTAATAATTATGTATATATGTGGATACTAATATATATATATATATATATATATATATATATATATATATATATATATAAGAATATAAGAAACAATGAATGTCTATTATGTTTAATCATGAGCCATTCTAAACGTCGTATTTTGGCTTTAATTTCAGTCGAAAATAAAGACAAAAATTCTCCAATGTTTGGATAATTTTTTATTAATTTGGTTCTAAGCTTTCAGCTCATATGAGCCATCTTCAGAGAGGTTATTAAGACGGTAATTTGCTGCCTCGATACACTAAATATATATATATATATATATATGTGTGTGTGTGTGTGTGTGTGTGTGTGTGTGTGTGTGTGTGGATGACTAATATATTATGCACTTATTACGATTGAGTTCTCTAGGGATGAAAATTTTTAAAACAGTCCTCACATCAGCGATTTAAGCTTTACTCTTCAGCGATGAATTGAGTTCTTTCGGTGACTGGCGTGTGTATACACCGCTTATTTATAACACGCTGAAATTTCCATTCTTAGATTCCATGCGCCTATGGCTTAAGGAGTAGCGACTCCGACTGACACCAAATCGGTCAAGTTTCGATACCGGCCAGAAGCAAGTCTAGCCACACTCATGAGATGTGATACAGCGAAACAGGGTTATATGTGGATGCCTTGGATGACTAATATATATATATGTATACTAGCAGTATAGCCTGGCGTTGCTCGGGTGTAATGAAAAATTTAAAACTAATCCATGGGCCTGGAGCTCAGACTCTTTGGATGTTGACACAAAGACTACAAAGTAATGGTTGTTTGCAGTTAAAAAGAAACTGTAGACTGAAAAAAAAAAATGAATGGATGTAAGTCAAATTTTGATTTCCTGGTATCGATATCAAATAAATTTTTTCGTCGTAAACTGAATTTTGAAGGCTAAATAAGTCCTCCGAGTAAATGGTATTATGGCAGAGACTAAGGGCTGAAAAAATACAGGCAGATAAACTGACACACACAAACATCTTGCCTTATATATATATATATATATATATATATAGACAAAAGAAACGATATTCAGAAGTTTCAAGGTTGCAGTTCTTACAATAGTGCAAAAAATCGATGATATATATATATATCATCGATTTATATATATATATATATATATATATATATATATATATATATATGTATCATCGATTTTTTGCACTATTGTAAGAACTGCAACCTTGAAACTTCTGAATATCGTTTCTTTTGTCTTTGTCTGTGAGTTTATCAAATTTGATTAGATTCGGACCACTCCTTTTATAACCCGATTTTTGATATTTATCGGGGGTTACCTCGACACAAAACCTGGCTAAGAACACTCGCAGACGCTTATAGTACAACTGTGTAAATTTTCAAGAAAAACACACACACACACACATGCACACACAAAGTTCCATTTACAAATAAGTTTAGATACTGTTGTATACCTACCTGTATATAGGAATGGAATGATCTGATTCTCTTATATTACGTGGACACTGTTGAAGTCGGGTAGAGTAATTGTACTGACTAGCAGTTACTAGCCGGGTATCTACCTTATACAGTGTGCGAGTTTTGTATTTGTCATATGCTTTTATCCCCAGCCTCCATTTTATTGACTACTCATGCAGTAACCTTTTAGGGTTACAACATGAGCGACGAAGATCGTGAAAATTGTGCCCCTGTCTAAAATGCAAGATTGGCTTCAAAGATTACAGCATTGGTCAAATTCAGCATTTTGATAACAAATATTGTGACGTTCCCCAATTCAACATTTTGGTGATGAAGATTTTGGAGACAAGACATTTGGAGGCGAAAATTTAGGCCGACCCTTAAAAAAATTACTAACACAATATTTTTCCTGACAAACATTTTGGGACGTGCTCAAATAAACGTTTGCTCGTCGAACATATTATCAGCAGAAAACGCACAGAAAAGAAGTTACTAAGCCAAACAAGGGGTTTCACCTAAAATACACCAAGAAACATTGGTAACGGAAGATCAAAAGTACAAAAAAAAAATTAAAACATTTTTGGCTCCAAAAGATTTTCAAGGATTACGTGATAATAATAATAATAATAATAATAATATATATATATATATATATATATATATATATATATATATATATATATTAATCGTATCACCCCGAGCAAGGCGGTAACGCCACTGATGTGCAGGGGGCTACGTAATAGTAAAAAGATTGGAAAAAGAGAAAGCCGGAAACCACATTCTAAACAGGGAACAAGGGATGAGCCTCTTAACCTGTTCAATAGACGTGGGTGGAGTGTGAACCGGGCGATAGATAGATCTATAATAGACCAGAAACAAAATATAAATGCAGCCTCTGCAACAAAGACTGTCACTTCTGCATCGGTTTCTACAGTCACAGACGCTGATGCTCCAGCCAAGCAGACAACTAGGATGCTACACATGGTCAACCTTGACCGACGAAGGCCTTATATATATATATATATATATATATATATATATATATATAAACATATTACGGAGATTAACGAATTTTAACGAAACTTGGTTATAAGCAACCGACAATTTGTAATGAATTATTTTGAACATTATTTTTACCGATACTCGTATTTAAGTAGATATTCTGTTTTTAATTAAACAGTATTTTATATTTATATCTATTGGCCTGATTATTTACGATAAATTTTTATTACGAAAATGTGTGCTACCCAGGATTCGAACCTGCGACCCCTATTTACATAGGGGAAGCTACCATTTGATCTGGTACTGTCGTAACCACTCGACCATGAATAGCCTCTTGATCAGACGAGGTTTTTATCATGTTTATATAACACAATTTTCGATCTATCGTAAACAAACCATATCTGCTCTGTAATGTATCGTAATGTCAAACAAATGTAAACATGTTACGGAAATTAACGAATTTTAACGAAACTTGGTTATAAGCAACCGACAATTTGTAATGAATTATTAAAAAAAATAATGTTCAAAATAATTCATTACATATATATATATATATATATATATATATATATTAGATTAAATAAATAACAAACATTATGTTTGCTTATTTTTAATAAAATCCGTTCATAATCACGAATAATCTTTCGCGTATTATAATTGAAAGATGTCAGAAATGAGCAGTAACACTGACAGATGTTATTATCATTCATTATCAATCATTATTTTTTGTTATCGATAACACAACTACCCTACACTAAAAAAACAAGAAAAGCAACTACAGATTCTCGAGGCAATATTCATTAAAACACTTAAGCCGTCAGTTAATAGAATCAGCTATAAATACTGTAGTAATGTTCTAAAATGTTTGTAAAAAGAACAGATTTTTCATGCTTTAACACGTGCCTCCCCATGACATTACAACATATAAAAAATTCTATTTTTGATAATTTTCACGTTCTAATGAACGCTAGCAATTTGTCAACCGTTATATTTGAAGCAGAAAAAAATTTACAGTAATTTTTAGCAACACAGTTTTGCGGTTATTTTTTGTTACTATAACTCACACCCCTGAAGATGATCTCGGAAAGAGATTGAAAGTACTTGGGTACCTTGAGAAATGAATGATAATAACATGTGTCAACGTTACAGATCATTTCTGACATCTTTCAATTGCATTACACGAAAGATTATCCGTGAGTATGAACAGATTTTATTAAAAATAAGCAGACATAGTGTTTGCAATTTATTTAATCTGACATGTCTAAAAGAAAATTTACTGCCTCAACACACACACACACACACACACACACACACACACACATATATATATATATATTTGCGCAAATAAAAGATAAATGGAGGTTTTAAAAAAAGAGTTGTTGGATATTGTAAAGGAACAACTAAAACAACAAAAACAGCTCGAACAAAGACACGAAAAATTCGAGAAATTGTTTATGAAAGAGAGGGATATGTTTTCAAGTTATATTAACAACGAAAAATGTGCTTTTTCTTCAGGAAGCTATTGTGAAAGCGATAACAGATTTTAACTACAAGTCTGAGGAAAATGTCGCTTTTACATCATATTATTGCAAATACGAGGACATTTACAAGACGGACTGTATAAGTTGGTCGGATCAGAAAAAGGTCAGACTGATTTTACAAAAATTGGCTGTCGTCGAACATACAAAGTTCGTGGATCGTATTTTACTAAAAAAGACAAGTGACATTTACGTTACTTTTGGAACTGTTCAGCCCATAAACGTCATTATTTCATAAGAGATGCAAGTGTATGAATTTTCTGAAAAATGCCGAGGAAGACTTCATTACATTCGCAAGTATTACGAATAATCAGTGTGAAGAATTCAAATTGGCAGAACTAAGCCCTGACAAGTTCAAATACTTAATATGTGTGCAAGGCTTAGTGTTCGCTGAAGTCATGGAAATCGGAAGATGGGTTCTGAATAAACTCGAAAACGAACCCAATTTAAACGAACCTAATTGATTTTTATGGCGCAATTAAAAAATGTGCCATAAAAATAAAACTGTGAAGACGAAAAAAGACGCTACGCCAAACCCCTCCTATGCATGTGGAGGACGGCATTTCTATAATGCTTGTCCGTTCAAAAACAAGGAAAGCTAAAAAGGACGCACAAAATCTCACTGAAAGACGAAAATTAAAAAGCGAGTTAAAATCTTTGTTTGGGTGATTAACGATAATTAATTTTTAAGTCAGAATACGAGAAAAATTGTGCAAGTGAAAATCCTCAAAAAATGTCAAGTTAAAAGTAGACACTGGTTCTGATTTAAGCATAGTAAATGTTTATACTTGGAATAAAATAAGAAAAACCAACATTAATGATTTAA
Source organism: Ascarosepion bandense (assembly GCA_037127315.1). Classification (NCBI taxonomy): domain Eukaryota; kingdom Metazoa; phylum Mollusca; class Cephalopoda; order Sepiida; family Sepiidae; genus Ascarosepion; species Ascarosepion bandense. Next base: position 446,784 of record JBBBDQ010002226.1, on the reverse strand, counting down.
AAAATAGCTCGTACCGGCATAGGCGAATTTAATGCAAATTTAACGCTAAAAAAAACGTTAAAACTAAAATATTCGTAATAAAAAAACACGAATCATCTTTTTAGTACAGATTGAATAGAACAATTCAAATTATGGAACTGTCCAATCAATTCATTTTGCCAGAAAGTGTGTTCGACCAACGAAACTGTAACTCTAAAAAGAGAATTAAATTTAAATTCCCAGAGGTATTTTCTGGTGGGCTTGGCAGGTGTAACAATTTGAAAGCAAAATTTAAGCTAAAAGAAAGAGCAGAACCAGTTTTCAAAACGAAAAGAAATGTACCATTTGCATTGATCAGACAAATAAACGACGAGCTTGATAAACTTGAAAAAAATCGGTGTTTTGTTGAAAGCTGAGCATAGCGTTTGGGCTTTGTCGACAGTGTATATTTAAAAAAGATGAAGGAGATACGCGTTTGAGCGGATTTTTCTACGGGCTCAATTTTCTTAAAAGATTGTCACTACCCACTTCCGGGGCCAGAAGAGGTTTTTGCGCAGCTTAGTGTAGGTAAGTGTTTTTCCTAAAAAGAGACGCATATCTTCAAATTCAAGTCGAGGAAGAATATCCAAAAGTTTTAACTATAAATACGCACAAAGATTATATAAATTTAATCGTTTGCCGTTTTGGTCACTCCAGCTATCTTCCAGCAAGTCATGGACACGATGTTAAGTGGTCTCGACTTTGCCATTGCATAAATTGATGAGATTTTGCTGAGAAATGAAGACATGAAAAACCGTAAGAAAAATGTTTTCGAAGTGTTTAAAAGAATTCAGGATTTTGGATTCAAGCTGAAGGACGAAAAGTGAGAAGTCTTTATGGACAAGATTAAGTACTTGGGACAGATTATTGCCAAAGCTGAAAGAAGACCGGATCCAGCGCGTGCTAGTGCTATTAACGACATGCCTGCTCCCTACAGAGTTTGCTGGGACTAGATAGCTACTAAAATGTTTTATTTTGTGAAAATATACATCGTTTAAGAGCGCCACCAGATAAACTTTTGAAGAAAGACTCAAAATAGATCTGGACTTCAGGAAACATTAAAAAAAAATTAACTTCAGATTTATTTTTGGAACACAACAATCCTGAAAATGATTTGTTCGTGGCAGGTGACGCGCGTGCGTATGGTATCGGAGCTTGTTTTATGCATAAATTCGAGGACGGATCTGTTAAACCGATTGCACATACATCCAAGACACTTCCGCTGAAAAAAAATACTCAGTGATAAAGAAGGAAAGTTTAGGGATTATTTTGCTCTTAAAAAATTCCACAAATTGATTTATTGGAGAAACTTTACATTGCAGACAAATCATAAACCGTTGTTAGAGATATACATTAATGATCTCCCTGATTCCATAAGAGCCCAAGTAGGTTTGTACGCCGATGACACCACAATTTACTCTCGCCTCCTACAAAAATCTGGTTTAGGCGTCAAAGGTAACCTCGCAGCCGAGATTGAAAAAGACCTCCAATCCATATTGGACTGGGGTAAGAAATGGCTAGTAAATTTTAATGCTTCTAAAACGAAGCTACTCTCAATTAATCATCATCGACAATCTCACCTACCTCCCATTAGCATGGACCAGGCTTGCCTCCCAGTGAGTAAAACACTACGCTTCCTTGGTCTCACACTTTCAGCGGACCTCAAATAGAATGACTATATCGAATCCATTGCTAAATCCGCTGCTATGAAAGTCGGTTCTCTGTGTAGGGCCCGGAAGTTTTTTCCGTCTAAATCTATCCTGCACATATATAAATCTACCATCCGCCCGTGCATTGAATACTGCTGCCATATCTGGTCGGGTGCCCCTGCTATTCTCCTCGGGCTTCTCGATAAGGTTCAGAGGAGGGTCTGTAATATGATAGATACCGACTTGGCAGACCGCCTGCAGTCTCTCTCCCACCGGCGCGACGTGGCTTCCCTGTGTCTCTTCTATAAATACTTTCACGGCTTCTGCTCCGATGAACTTAGATCACTGGTGGCCCCTAAATACGAATTTGCACGAGATACTAGATTAGCAACTAGATCCCACCCTTTTACAGTGAAACCGATAAAATGCAACCGCAACTTCTAGTCCAACAGTTTCTTTCCTCGCACTTCCCGACTGTGGAATTCCCTTCCACACGATTGCTTCCCCGACGGCTACAATCTCCAGGAGTTTAAATGTAAGGTCAATAGACACCTCCTAACACACTAACCTGCTCCCATTTTATCAAACACTCTTCCCATCTGCCCAACCCTCATCCTCGGTATCCTTACTCATCTGTCACCTTCCTCCTGACATTCCCTATGTCTAACCACTTCTTCTCTTTATCTTCCCCTCTGTAGCCCCATGCGCAATAGTGGCAGTGGAATGCCTTGCTTGGGGTGAGATGATTAAAAAAAAAAAAGAGAATTACGGATCAAAAAATGGTTTACCGACTCAAACGACGGGAAATTATTTTCTAGATTATTATTTTAGAATGTTTTTGCTGTTGACTAAGCTAAATGATGCGGACAGATTGTCAAAACTGACTCCAAAGAATAATGAACCCTTTAAAGACACAGTCATTGCTGCTCTACTATCAAAGGTAAAGATCAAAAATGTTTTGTGCAATAGTGTGCGGGAACTACCTGTAACGTTGGAGGATTAAAAAAAAAAAAGAATGGGATGATAAATACCCAAAATGAAAAATAAATTAGAAGACAAGAGTAAAACAAACACGGATGTTTATTCAATATGTGACGACGTTCACGAAAGAATGGCTGTACCTCTAGCACACACAAAAAAAAAATCCTGAAAGAATTCCATGTAGGACACTGGTATATCCATTATAAAGAGCGTAATGAGAAGCTATCATGGATAGAAACATTGAAACTTTGGTCAAGTCGTGCAAAAGCTGTGCTTTGGCGGCTAAGGCACCACTAATTAAGTTTAACCAGAAACTGACCACCCATGGTCACGTCTTCATATTGATTTTACTGGTCTAATGAATGGATCATACTATCTTATTGTCGTAGACAGCTTTACGAAATGGCCAGAAAATTTCAGTCTTTTCGGAAGTAGTAATACAGTTTTAACACGAACTGTTCGCGAGGTTTGGAATTCCAGATGTGATTGTTTCTGATAATAGTACGCAATTTATATCGAAAAAGTTCAAGAATTTTTGCAAGATGTTTGTGTTAAATCACATTATAATTGCTTCTTACCATCCAAGAAGCAATGGCCAGGCAGAGCGTTTCATTACTACGTTTAAAAGAGCCTAAAAAGGCCAACGGTAGATCCATAGATGCAGCAATGCATCAATTTCTGCAGGTGTATCGAGTTACACCGAATAATAACTTAAATTACTACAGAAAACCAATAACATCAAAAATAGTAGAGAAAGCCATTAACATAAAAAATTGCAATATGAACTCTGGTAAAAATACATTCGACATGCCCATTACACAAAATATTCCTGAAATAGAGAACCGGAAAAGGCGTAGCATATCAACCTCTTTAATACCAAAAAAGGCTGGGCTTTAAGGTATTTTTCCGGATGTGCGTTGTGGTGCATTGGATATCGACTCGGAACGAGAAATCGGGGAGCCGAGTTCGAATTCCAGCCGAATTCATTGCATTCACTTACGCGCAAATACCCTTGGGAAAGGTATAAATCCGTCTATTCCTTCCAGTTATGGGTTAAATAACAGGACAGTTTGGGGTCTATAGCCTTGGTCGGCAACCAGTCTACTGCAGAAAGCAATGGCAACCTACTGCGGGATAATCTTCTGCCCAGTCAGTCAAGTCTCTTTCGAGGCACTTAACTGACTGACTATAGCGAGAAGGTTGATTTAGTTTTTGTTTTTATTCTTTTTTATTTTAGAAAACTGAAAATGTCTTCTAATTTTGTATTCAAAAATGTTTTGCTGAGAATATTTTTTCCTTCAAAAATGTGTTATGGCAACATTTTTTCCTTCAAAAATGTATATTTTTCTATAAAAGTCTATTTTTATACTTTCATTGTGTTTTGGCCCCAGTTTGGGGGTTAACTATTTGCCCATGGCTGGGACCCTAACGGGTGCGAGGACATCGAGATTTAAAATAAATTCCCATGTCATCTATCCTGAAGGAAACGGCAATAAATAACAGAAACGTTTCAGCAAAATTATTCCAATCAAAACAAAATCTGCCTTGATCTACGTCTGTTGTTTTGCTGATTTGCAGCGCGGATGCACAGATGCACAGATGCACAGAGACCAAAGTGCATGCTTGTGTTTGCCTTTCTCAGTCAATACGAGTTTGTGCAAGAATTTTGATTCTTTTCTTCGTGCCAATGTCAGTGCGCATTTGTTGTTCTGGACTTGCCTCATTCATCTCTTCATATTCTTGGACACATTAAAAGAAATCCAAAATCTTCTTCCAACATTGAAAAACCTTGTTTCCGCCTGACCGATTCCTTCACGTCTAGCCAGAATTCCTTTAATTGTCAAAACATCTGGTGCAGCCAGACTGACATGTATTTAGGTGTGTCATTCAAACAAGGTGCATGGAGGAAGGGGGTCAAAGAATGATGCCCGTCACTATCTCTTTTTCTGTCTCTGTCTGTCTGTCTGACTATCTCTCTGTCTGTCTCTTTCTCCTGATATTTTTCTTTCTCTACATCTTGGAGTGATGAGAGAGAAACTAAAAGAAAGAGCTTTTTGATTTCTTTTCTCATTATTCAAAAATAAATAAAGAAAAGAAAAGAAAAGAAACCCCCAAATCTTTGGAAGTTTCCCCCCAAATTTTATTGGTACATAGAAAGTGTAAAAGATATCTATTTGTTTCTTTAGTGGCATATCAACACCTTATGGGTCATTTAATGCCCAAATCAAATTTTCTTGGGAGTTTGAGTAAATTTTCTTTTTTTTTATATTTGTTGATTTCTTTCTTTTTTTTTAACCGATAAGTTCAGTTTTTGACCCTATAATTTTTTGTGTGTTTGCGGGGGCGTCATTATTTGCCTATATCCGGGACCCTAACAGGTGTTACCACCCTACTGTGAACAAAAGCAATTAAGAAGTAGTTCCTCCCGATCAGAGAACTTGCTGCTGGATGTAATTTATCATCATAACCAGGACAAAAAATGATGAAATAAGTTTCACTTTTGTAATTATCTAAATGAAGTAATGGAAATCTTCAGCTCAATATGGTGAAAAATAGTGAGTAAGTGAGTGAGTGAGTAGAGAGAGTGAAAAGTGAATGAAAATGAGAGAGAGAGAGAAAATGATCGAGAGTGAGTGAATGAAAATGAAAGAGAGAGAGTGAGTGAGTGAGTGTGTGTGAGTGAATGAATCAATAAAAATGAGAGAGAGTGAGTGTGAGGTGAATGAAAATGAAAGACAGAGAGAGTGAGTGTGAGTGAAAGATAATAAAAGAGAGAGAGAGGATGAGTGAGTGTGAGTGAATGAAAATGAAAAGGAGTGGGTGAGTGAGTGAGTGAGTCTGAAGTGAATGAAAATGAAAGACAGAGAGAGAGAGTGAGTGACTGTGAGTGAATGAAAATGAAAGTGAGTGAGTGAGTGAGTGAGAGTGAATACAAATGAAAGAGAGAGAGTGAGTGTGAATTAATGAAAATGAAAGAGAGATAGAGTGAGTGTGAGTGAATGAAAATGAAAGAGAGAAAATGAATGAGAGTGAATGAAAATGAAAGAGAGTGGGTGAATGAGTGATTGAGTCTGAAGTGAATGAAAATGAAAGATAGAGAGAGTGAATGATTGTGAGTGAATGAAAATGAAAGTGAGTGAGTGAGTGGGAGTGAATACAAATGAGAGAGAGTGAGTGTGAGTTAATGAAAATGAAAGAGTGAGAGTGAGTGAGTGTGAGTGAATGAATGAAAATGAAAGAAAGAGAGAGTGAGTGAGTGAATGAAAATGAAAGAGAGAGAGAGAGAGAGAAAATCAAAGGGATTGAGTGTAAGAGAGAAAAAGAGAGAGTGAATGTGACAGAGTGAATGACTGGAGGACAAATGAGTCAGACAATACTAAAGAGAAGAATTTCTTAGATTGAAGTAATTATTTCTTATCACTCATTCGTGAAAAATGATTCGTTGTAGCAGATTCTTCTTTTTTTTATAACAAATGAAAGCAAAATAGCCTGATTAAACAAACAGTTATAATGAGAACGAGATTCAAAATCATATATTTTGATCTTAAGTTCATTTTAAGTCATTATGTCTCTATACTCTTACAATCAAATTTCTCATATACATCATGACCTGATTTTCTATTGGTTTGCTGAGACAAACCCTCCAAAAATCCTTTCACCTTAATTGTCTGGATTTGGTAAAAATTGTGTTGTTCTTAAGCTTCTATATATAATGATTTCTAACAGAAAAATAATTCATTGCCTGATGAGGTATTAATAAGATAGTACCAAAATACAAAGGCTCTTAAGTTGCAGAAAACTATGTTTTTATTACAAACTAATTATAAAAATATTACTATATATATAGATATATATATGATTTTTAATCTGTCTATATTTTTGAGATGAGGTAGTATTTACAGTATTTACATTATTCAAACTATTGTCCTCATCTTTGTTGCCATTTGAACGGCGTTTCGGTCATTGTACACTCTAGCCTTCCTCAGGTGCTAGGAATTTCAAATCTAACTCTTTATTACAATCACTGGGGTATATGAATTCCATTCCTTGTGTAGTATTGCTTCTTTTGGTTGTCATGAGTTATCTTCCTCTAACCCTGTAAGTTACTTGTTCACCACTGCTGTAGCCTGGTATTG